>ML220136.1:104388-166534 GCA_004786065.1 Ascodesmis nigricans
GGGGGGGATCGGATATTCCCACACCGCTCCTCCGCCGCAGATCATCAACTCAAATAAGGCCCGAGCGGCCAACCGGTCCACCTCCGTACCTAGGCCTCAGTACTGAGTAGAAAGAGTCTGTCCATCCATCCACAAACACTGACGCAGCCCTGGCCAACGAACAAGCCATGGCGGCGTTGATTGATTGATTGATTGATTGATTGATTGATTGATTGATTGATTGATTGATGGATGACGGTGCTGACGGTGCTGACGGTGCTGACGGTGCTGACGGTGCTGACGGTGATGATGGTGAAGTTGGTGGAGGAGGTGGTTTCCACTCCCTCCCTGCGTTTCCGGGGAATTCTCTTCACTTCCGTCCCCCATTCAAGTCGATTCAGCATCCACAACCAATAGCACCCGCCAGCTTGCCGTACACGTATGTACAGCCGTATACATACTGGACGCCACTGGTAGCATGGAAAGTTGTATCATATCCCGTTCCGTTCAGCAGTGTGAGCAGCTACTGCGTTAACGGCTCGCGGTTCTGCAGGGACGAACATTTCCATCACCAACCGCTTCGTCCCAGCGACATCTGTCACATCGCAGGGTGCATTGCAGAAATCAGGAGCCATGGCTGCGTTCCGACACTTCTCCGTCAACCCCGGTGTTGTGGAGAAGAATGTAGGTGTGACAATGATGGGAAACACTTGTGATAATCATGGGCCGTGGTGGTGTTGAATGCATTCCGACCGGTACACCAGTACGTGATGACAGCCGCTGCATCGAATGGCGTTTAGTTGTAACGAACACTCCGAGTTGTATACTCCGAGTCGTATACTCCGAGTCGTATACTCCGAGTTGTATACTCCGAGTCGTATACTCCGAGTTCAACGGTTTCCTGCCTCGGGGTATCAGGATTTCATCTGCTTCCTGCCGCCCCTCAATATCAGAATCCAAACAACAGGAGAAGAGAAGAAGCAATTCTATACCCAAACAATATCTCCACCCGGTTGCTTCTTCAACTCACGCTGGTATTATCTCGTATAGTTGTAGCGAACTCAACTCCCCCTTCAAGGCCCAATCACTAGCGTCACGATAAGCCAAATGGATCAGCAATGCATTGGACAGTGCATTGACGGGCCAGGCCAGCCAAGTCCAGCAAACGCACTCAACGCCCACACACAGACACATAGCACAGACGAGACAGCCGAGCGGGTTATTCCACCTCCTTGCAAGGCTTTAGATGCGAACACTATAACCTCCGAAGAGTGCTTAGTTGGTTGGAATATTAATACCCTTAGACAGACTGGGGAGAGGGTGTGGGATGATGGATGGAGTTTGCGGTTCGAGATGGTCGAGATGTTCGTTGACACGGTAGAGTATCTATCCGTGCCGTCGGAGAAGCGGCGATGCCACTTGATTGCCGTAGGCGGTGGCCAGACTCGACGAGACTCTGGGGGTCAGTTGGTAAGATTGTTAGCGCATCTATAGTTGCTACACTACCAATACCAATGGGCTTAACAACGGCGAGGGAGGCACTGGAGGTACTGGATCCTCCCACCATTACACCGCCGCAACACACACAATGCCGTGAAGATGAAAAAGTTTTTTCATCACCTGCAGTTATCGAGCAGCCGGATAGTACTCAACATATAGCGCGTGCCTCCCAGTGGTGTGGGTGGTAATATCATCCCCTTCATGTTCACCAGCAAAATCTGTCTGTATGCAGCTATACAGGCAAAACCTATTTATCAGCACCACACACATACACCGCCAGTCACGGGTGCTGTTCCATGTAAACATACCATACTACCATACTCACCATGTAACCACCACCACTAGCACCACCTATAGGGTTCCTCCTATACATCGCAACCAACGCCATCTACAGCACGTATCAACTCGACGACACCTCCAGCACCCTCGGCCCAGGGCCCCGTCCCGTCCCGTCCGCTTCACATCATCACTTCTACCGTCCCAGCCCGTTGGTCCGGGTCCTACTACTGTAGAGAGGTCTCGGTAATGCAGCGACAACACCTGTTGGCCAGAGTGATGGCACCAAGAGGACAATGACGTGGCTTGCGGCGATTTGAGGTGGAAGGGATTGAGCCTAGGTACTGGGAGGTTGAGGTCTCAGGCAACGCTGAATAGATCAGATGGTTACTTAGAGGGTGCTGTGTAATGTCGGAATGAGATGTTGGGAGGAGGCGATGGTGAGCGCGACCCGGAGTGTCGGAGCCGGGGACAGAGGTGAGTGGAGTTGAGGAATACCAAGTAGAGCAGATGCCGGTAATAGTGTGGGGATTTCGGATTGAAGGATCTATTTTAGGGTGGATGGAGGATATGATGAGAATCTACCGTGGGCTAGAGAGTTGTAGTAGAAAAGAGCGAGTTTGGCCCACTGGTGGGAATAGTACTGGCCGGAGGAGTAGGGGGGCCGAAGAAGGGGATACAGAACCTGTAAATGCTAAAATTTTGGTGGTATTGACGAAAAAGACGATGGGGTGGAGATGGAATCCAGCAGGAGCTGGAGATAGGAGAAAAGTCGAGTCTCGTCCAAGTCACTGTCCATCACTCGAAGTATGAATTGAGAAAAGGGTGGTTTGTGTTTGGCAATCTGAGGTTCGAGGAAAAAAAGGCTTCATACGTGATATCAAGTTGATTCTTACTACACATGAAGCAGTGTCAAGAATATTGAATGTATGAGTTCCATCCATGGGGTGCTGGCATGCACACTGTGAAACACATCCGCAACACCAGAAACACGTCTCCATGTTCAATCCTACTCTACAACATCTCAGAACAGAATCCTGTCCTATGCCCACTTCAGACAATGTCTCGCAATAACAGCAGATATACTTATGATTCCCGATGTTGATCCACACCCTCTCCCCCGACACTGACCTGCATCACAATCCATCACCAGTCTCAGCTTTGTGTGATCACCCATCTACCACAGTTGTGGACCACTCGTGCCCCTTCACCGTATCATTCCCGTTACATCTCCGTTGCGGATTCCCACTCCCCCAAGCGTTCATATGTTATATAACAATCTTCCGCTCTTCACTCCTTACTCCCATCTCCACATTGCCACCTCTGCGGTATCTGGCTGGTCCCAGATTCAGTGAACTCTTCGTTTCTCACCGCTCTTTTAGAATTTCACTTCACCGTACCTCGATCCGGCTTTCATTCACTCTCTAAACATCTCGTCAGCTCAACATCTCACCCCGACTCGAGTTTCTCATCATGATCTACTTCACGCCCCCTACCCTCATCACCCTTCTCCTCCTGTCCATCACGTTGAGCGTGCACGCCAGTACGTTCCAATTCTCCTCCCAATCATCAAAATCTCCCCCTAACTAACCTCCATCTCCCTCACGACAGTTCCGCATCCACAGGATATCACTCGCTCAACCGCCGCCCAACTCGCACCACAAGGTCAAGGCCAAAACATCGCAACCCTCCTCCAAGACCTACTTCAGCGGGTCCAAGGAGGCGGCACAGGCGAAGGAGTAAAGCGGTTGAAGGATCTGCTAGAGAACTTGACTGGTTCTGGTCGAGATCAAAACTCCGGAGCTGGCAAAGGAGGTAACTCTGGTGGAGGCGGAAACAACAATACTGAGGGCAATAACAATAACGCCGGTGGTGATGCTGATGATGAAGGCAATGCCGGCAGGGGAGAGCTCATCATATCTACCACCAGCTTGAGCGGCGATGATGCGGTGGGAGGAGAAACCGAGACAGCAGCACCGGCGACGACTCAGACGGCGACAGCGGTGACATCGGTTGCGGTCGTGGAGGAAAGTACGGAATCTGCGACTCAAGCACCATCGGTGTCTGAGTCCGCTATCGCTTCTGAGGATACTGAATTGAGTTCAGTATCCGCAACTCCCACTCAAACTGGTCCTGCGACAGTATCTGAATCCCAACCCGCCGACAAGACCGCATCCGCTACTATTCCACCAGCCTCAACCGAAACTCCCACCGAAAGCTCAGGTGACTCGGGCGAAGAGGGTGCAGCGGTAACGTGTCCTCCCGCCGAAGCTACCGGTATGTATACCTCGTCTCCCGATCGGTCACCAGCAATGTCTGGTGTTTACCGGACTACTCTACAGCAAGAGCTGATGAATGGGGATGAAAATAGTAACGGTTACAACCACGGTTACGGCCATTATACGTGAAACGGGGGCGGCGCGGGGGGGTGCGAGGGCCAGGAAGAATCGCGGTGCCACGCAGAGGGCGGGGAGGGCGGAGAGGAAGGCGGCGAGGGTGAGGGAGGAGGCACAGGCGGAGAGGGAATGATGGAGGGTACGGGGAATGGGGGATGGGCGAGGATGAGGTTAGGGGGGAAATGGGTTGCCGGGGATAGATGAGAAAGTGACATAAAGGTTTATGGGTCGTTCATTGAGACAATGGCAACATCATCAATAATAGTGGTCAATATTGTAACACAACGGGTGTAACACTCAGCAACTAAATTTCCCACAACGGCAATAACTTCATGGGCATCACACTTCAATGTTCCCATTGCATTATCGTTGTTTCGAGTACTAGTACATCCTCCCACATATCCTCAGCCCCATCCCCATTCTCCTCTCCTCCCACGCCTCCTCTCCACTCCACGCCTCCCCCTAGCTCCCAATAACCCCCCCAGTGACCGCTCTCCTTCCCGGGCCTCCACCCGCCGAACCCCCGAACTCGACCTCAAGCCCCCATCCACTCGCCACCTGCCCATCATGACCCATCACCACCACGTGTCGCCAACTACCGACAGCACAACACAGACCGCGTCCGTCCGCGTCCGTCCGTGCCAACTCTTCACGCAATTCCGCACTCCAGCCTCGCGACCAGGTTCCAAGTATGATAGAGATTTTTGGGGGTCTCGACTACGCCATCGGAGATTCACATGCCAGCGATCGTTGCGCCGCCGACGCTGATGGCCAGGATCCAGCGAGGTGGCCCACGTTTTCGGGTTTATCGAGCTTGGAGGGAGCTTGGTGGAGCTCCGAAGATAGCTCCCGCCTGAGCTCTGAACGCCGCTATCGTGGGACTAGAGCTTGGAGCTTGGGGCTAAGATAAAATAAATGAAGCAGGTAGAAAGATGGGTTGAGGTGAGATGAGACGGGAAGCTCACCTCAGCGATGAGTAGCTACAATACTGATGCTGCCTGACGGAATTGCACTTGCTGAGTAGAGTAGATTTGATACCTGGGATCCTCTAAGCTTCGAGGCGAATCCAATGGATTGACTAGACTACCACGCCGCCAACGTTTCGGGCGGAGTTTCGATATCTCGTTCTTTGCAAGATGGGACGTTCGAAATCACCCCACTGGGCAGTCAACCTAGGCACACACAATGCAATCTTCTATCATCATCCACCTAAAAAAACTCCGAAGTGTCACAAAATCTCTCTCCCGGCACCTCCCACGATCTTCCTCAACATACGACCATCACCCTCACCGCATCCAGCTATCCCATCCGAAAAACACAATCGCGAGATGGGCGAGATGATTGGGTGCAGTGTGCCAACCATGCGTTGCGGTGCAAACATGAACGAAAACCTGGACTCCGGCCGCAGCGGAATGAGGCGAGTGGGTGCGGATCGGACCGGAGATTTTTTTAGTGCGCGCTAGATGGAAAAAATTGGGCGAGGTGATGTTCGATGGATGATGCGGGTTTGGGCGCCTGATGTGATGCTGGGCTGTGGACGGAGTGCGGAGGCCGGGGATACGAGGGTGGGCTGTGGCTGAGTAAGGGCGCGCGCGCAGTGGGATGGTGGTGGGTGATGGGAAGATGCCGCGGTTGAGGGAATGGATTGTGATTGTGTTTTCGGATTGTGTTTTCGGATTGATGTTTTTTCGTGCCGTTTGTGGGTGGAGAGGGAGATGGGTTGTTTGGAGATACTCGAGACGGTTGCGGTTCGAACTCATGATGAATCTATTAATTCAGACCTTACAACACAGCTGGACTCCTGAAACCCCATTGTGTAGACTCGGCCATATTCCAAACGGCTACAATCCTCACCATCCTCCTCAATCATCCATCATTCGTCTCCCCATCTCACCATCCCAACCCTCCTCTCTTTCTCGTTTCCCAACATCCAACCCCGCACGCGCCTCCTCTCCCTCTCCTCTCCCCTTCTCTCCTCGCCGTCCCTCACCAGTCACCCGCCACCCCCACGTGCCCCCAATCATCGTTTGCTCTCCGTCCCTCGCCGCATGCTGCCATGGTGGGGGGACATCACCATCCACACCGCCTCGCATCCTCGGCCTCCGGGCGCACCCGCCACCATGCGCAATTCACGCTTTGGTGCCCGCGCCACACCGTCCGCGCTCCAGGCCAGATATAAAAGACGAGGGGACGAGCACCGGGAGAAGGGTTTTTTTTTCCCATCATCATACAAACATCTGTGCGATACACAACAAGCGACAAAGCAACTACGTATACGAGATTTCGACTTCGTCAAGTGTCGAGAAAAACAAACAACCAAGCTACTACTACAACAAACCTATACGAGAAGAGTCAGCAACATCAAATCGAATCGGATTTTTTTTCCAAGACTCTGAACAACAACAACAACCACCTCAAGAACCTCAAATTCAAATCAACAGCAATGAACGGCGAACATCACGAAAGGTCCGTCTCCCATCCCTTCCTTTCTCACAACACACCTACTAACATATCTCTCCAGCAACCTAACCCGCACCCTCTCCACCCAATCCGGTCTCTCCTCCTCGGATGCACACGAGCTCGAACTCACACTCGCCTCCCTCACCACCCCCGCCCCGTCAACCGCTCCACCCACAATGTCAAATCAACACGACACCCTCACTCGCTCACTCTCCACCGAAAGTGGTCTCTCACAATCCGACGCGTCTGATCTGTGTTCGAGTCTCGAGGAGCTGGTGGACGAGGAGCCGCGACCGCAAAATGAGGCCGAGAAGCGGAGGAAAATGAAGGGTGAGATGAGGAGGAGGAGGTGTGTGGATGGGTTGGTGATGGAGGCCGGGATGTCGAGGAAGGGAGCGGAGGAGATGGTGGGTGGGTGGGAAGAGGTGTTTATGTTTTAATTGTGTGTGAGAGAGAGAGAGAGAGTGTGTGTGTGTGTATTGGGGAGTTTCTTGGGATTCATGTAGCGGCCGGCGTTTTGGGTTCTTTCTTTTGTGATTATTCAGGGATTAGAGATGGGCTGGGTGGAGTTTCTTTTGTTCTCTTGAAGCATGCATTGAGAGGTGTGGTGGAAACTTATGATACCAGGTTGAGGGCTATTGATGGGCGATTTGGATACGTGGGGTTTCTTTGCGTCACATTGTAATGGAAGTATTGGAGAAGAATCTGTTTTCTGAGGAATGAAACTAGAACGTAGACGGTCAAAAGAGTAGATACAACAAGAGGAAAAACATTTATCCAAAATCTCGACCACGGCACTTTGAGACTCGGGATATGAACGGCATGAACTCTGATACATGACATGACTGCATCACGGCCGAGAGATTAGACCGCAGAAAATGGCCTCCAGATGAGATGCCGGTCACCGCACGTTGAATTTCCCCGTCGGCCACGACAACAGCCGCGCTGGTTCGATCCACGCAAAGTTCAGTCTTTCCCATTTGTTTTCATCACCCCCACCCAATCTCCTAACAATCATCAGCAGCACATCCGCCGGCTGAATGTAGCACCCAAGATATCCACTGAGAAACTGCTGGTGTCTTCCGACGACGACCGCTCTCATCATGGTGCTCAGTTCATCGCCGGTAGCGGCATTAGGATCTGGAACGATTCTCCACTTTTCCCCTCCATGGAGCGCAGTGACAGTATCGTCCTTTTCATCCGGATCTACCTTGACGACTTGGCTGCACTGGCCTTCAAATGAAAACCATCCGTCGTCGTCAATGCTTCCTCTCACTGCATCTTTCACCCACCAACACCCCTCGTCAAGATGCTCGCCGACCTGCTTCCCGTCCACGGCCGCTTTTCCATTCACATCTTTCGGAAACTCTGGGATGATGGTGATCCCGCGCTGGGGCCTCAGCTGTGGAGCGGCTCCCAGCCAAATTGCTGTACCACCGGCACCATCTCCCTTCAACACCTCTCTCAAGGAGTGAGGCGATGGTTGATGGCGGTTGAGCAACGAGTCTGGGGATCAGGGAGTCTCGAACAACACCTGTAATGGTGGATATGGTTCGAGCAGATGACGATGGATGGAAGGAGGATTTTCAAGGAAAAAAAAAATAATGGTAGATGAGGTGTCGCAGGGGAGGGAGTAGTGAGGTATATTAAAAAAATAAAAAATAAAAATTATAGGTCGCAGCCGGGATCGAACCGACAATCTTTGGAAACCAACTGTCGCCGAAGTCCAACGCCTTGCCATTAGGCCATGCGACCGCTGATATATGTGCCTTTGTTATTTGTACATCTTGTCACTTTATTCACAGGCGCTGCGGCCGCCTGTGGAGACGCCGGTGGGCATAGGAGAGTCTAAGTACACCGCAGTTTACCGCAGTGTACAGCTCAAAAGGCGGCCACTGCAAAGGCAGCAAGGTCGGCGAGAAAATGGTTGAAAACGGATGAAACAGAGTTTTTGAGTAGATGCAGTACAACACTGCGGAAAGGGGACGCTTTGTATGTTAGTTCTCGCGCCATATCCCAAAGGGACGCATGCGCTAAAATGATTACAATCAATCAATCAATCAACCGCCTGTGGAGACCCCCAGCGGTACAAGCTCAGAAAGTCTACCAGGATGGATCCAGCAGCTGCGAAAGCCCGGAAAGAAGTCGCTCTACATTACTACAGATTTGTGCCAGACCGTGCAGTCACAGCAGTTTACCTGAAATCAATAGGGAAGAGAGATAGCGACGAGTGCTGGTGGTGCGAAGGAGCCCGCCAGACCCGTGACCACCTGTTCAAGGAGTGTAGAACATGGAGAAGGGAGCAAGAGGGGCTGTGGAACACGCTGAGGAAAGAAGGGTTCATGAAGACGCACGCGTTGTCGACAATCTTCGCGGAACCCTGGGCCCCCGGCGATTCTAAACTTCATCAAGGTCACAACTCAAAAGGCGACCATTGCCAATGCGAAGAGTCGGCGAGAAGAAGGGTTGACAGTGTACGAACATTTGTGTATTCAGGAGGCCTGTAAGAAGCAGAATTATAGGGGAGGGGGAGGGTGGAGGCTGTAGTGTAGTTGACGCCCCATATCCCAAAGGGACGCATGCGCTCAAATGATGTCAATCAACCAATGGTCTCTTTTTATGTGAGTACCAGTCCCAGACAACTCATCTGAGTCTCTTTTATAACTTACCTTCTCCGCTCAGGTATCTTCCTTATTTCCACCGGAGCGCCTATTGTTTCAAGTGCTCATGCTAACTTGGACCGCATGTTAATGTTTATAGCACTTATTCTTTACTTGGAACGTGTCTCCACCGGGGTCTTTACGCCAAACCGTACCGCGAGGAGATGTCACCCACCCTTGAATCTGACGGTCGATGGTTCATCCCGTCTTAAGAAAAGCAGATGACAGATGGGGTCTTGTATTGTTACAAAGGTCTGCCTGGGTATCACCGACACAGGTTTAATGTCGATACGGAACCCGATTGCGCATCTTGACTCACTTTTCAGAACCCAAGAGCAGAGCTGAGGAAGTAAGGCATTGACCTACGTGCTGACTCCTCTGAATCACAGCTCGTCATATCTACGTCTCTCTCACCGATCCATCCACACCTCCCCTTCTCTCGGTCATCTCCCCCTCCATCCCGCTGTCAACTACCTCAGCGGCTCCATACGAGCAGAAGACCACAGTTGGATATTCCCCGGCGTCGTCTCAAAAATCATTTCCGCTGCTCCGACAACCAGTCGTCATCCGCCTTAGTTCTCCGCTTCTTCCCCAACGTCCTCAACCTCTCCCGATTACACGGCAGCTTGAGGAGATCCCAACCCCCTCAGGCTTCCTTTTCCCTAGAAATTTTTTGTTGGGTCTGCGTCTCATCCACTATAATCCCTCCGACGTTGTCCTAATACCCCATGTCACATTACATCCTCATCCCACTGATGATGGTGACACTTAGGGCGACAACTAACCTACTAGTACTTTAAGGCCTTGCTCTCAACCTCCTCCAACAACATCAATATCGGCTCCATTCATTTCCAAACCACAACCATGCAAGCATGTAAAGTTTTTGACTATGTGACTATATACACTACCCTAGCTTCCCACTATTTCCACAACCTCCATGACTCTGTACCTCATTGTAATGGATTCGCCTCACTTGCTTTCGTTTCCCCTTCACTATGCGATACTGGATTATCGGGTCTTTGCCAAAATATTTCTGTAGTATGCCATTTTCGGCGTCATCACGGTAGTCTTCGACCTTGCAGAACCATACGCTGAGATCCATGACAACGCCATTAGTTTGATGGTTTGGTTGCACTGATTCATCTAACGGCGGGTCAGCAAAAATACGTCATTGTTGTCGCCAGGTTATTCCACGAATCCGGGGCTCCAGCAAGCATGGAGGGATACGCCAACTTCGTTCCGTATGTTCCGAGTACCTATCCCATATTGATGGGCAAAGTTTCCTACGAGAATGGTCATAGACCTGAACACATCAGTCATTGCCCGAAGATAATTCCCGACGACGATCAACACTTTGAAAAGTTCCCTCAAACTCTCACACATGACCCATTATAGTCCAAACCCAGGCACGATCTCGAGACGCTGTGGAAACGACGAATGCCAGAGGTCTGGAGGTCCGTCACCATCTGTCACTCAAGCCGGTTACAGCCAACACACACCTGATCTTGTCGTTTCTCTCGTATAGTGCATCCCTGGACTGATAAAAGTACGTCTCATGGCCATTACTGCTGTTCAGGGTATATATGCACAGCCCGATACCCCAACTGAGCTCGGAAGGGCCCTGACACACGTGGATAATCACTTTTTTTTTTTCCTCGGCACAACCTTGAGATTCCGCAATAGTAGTTTTCCACAGCTCGTCCCATGCGATATTTTCTCCAAATGTATCTATGTATGCAATGGTTCCGGATATATAAACCATACAGTAGCTAATCGTAGGTACCGTCTTCGAGTCGTCATGCAATAATCGCAATGTCTGGTTCGCCATACTACGATACAACAGGGTCTCGAACAATCGCCTCAAAAATTCCCGGGACAAAGGCTCTGGTGGAGTATGTCGTGTGCTCGGCCCCTGTTGATTTTGGGACATCCACTGAGTCTATATTAGCCATCTGCAATAGCCAGCATGCCAAAGGCTGCGAAGAAAGCTAACCATGAAACATAAGGAGGAAAATGCCTCCTGGAAGTGAAGGACGGCAAAAATGATATACATCGATTCCCGAAGGAGGAGCGCTCTGTGGTCCATTGACAGGCGCACCTGAACCGTAGCGCCGTTGAATCGTTCACTTGGGTGTCCAAGAATCTTTGCTGTGTCTGAAGAGCGTGTTTTATCCTGCGATTCCATTGTTAATGAACCATTGCCCGTGATCACAATTGCCTGAATTGTGATCGGTTGTGTACTCCAGACTGGCGCATTCACCAGGGCGTTGAGAGGCGAGATGACCATCATGTTGATGACGTTCGATAGAATTGGCATCTGATAGACCCATGAATTTCCACCGGATGTATTGATCATGCAGAATAACTTGCACAATACTTCAGTACTGCTGCGACACGGAATTCCCAGATGCTCATCCACTCGAGGAGTCGGATCTGGTATGCGTTAGCTCAGTCCATAGTTTGACCTCCCGGATACAAGTCAAACTTACAATAATGGTGGCCATCATCCACATTCGGGTTGCCGCAATGCTAAGAGCTTCCATGTGCTGGACTTGGTCCTTCATCAGATCATTCAGAGGCGAACCGATCATGAGTTCGGTGTCGTTTACAATGCAGAAAACATCTCGCAATACTGTAGCGCTCTCGCAACGCGAACTTTCCTGCGCGACCTCGCCCGAGCTGATATGTGTTAGTGAAGTTCATCTCCCAACCCTCCAATACTCAAGTTACCCACCAAACCAAGCACCATGACATGAACATCAACCGGTTCAACAAGAGCCACGCTCCCCAAAGTTGAAGACTTCACCAAGTCATCATGGTCAATATGTCCTTCGTTCCAAAAATCAAACGACATCTTGGTGTTGGATAGACATATCCGGCTGCTCTGCGCATCCACAGTGAACCGGTATCCATATTCCCTCTTACTGTACGGCCAACCATTTTGGCAGTTGCAAAGGTTTTGATGGCTTGTGAAATGCATAGTACTCTACGTCAAATTAACCCTGTTGAGACGTGAAGATGCTCAAGCTGCGTTGTATTCTTCCACCAGCAGGGTAGCAATTCGGCGATCTTCGCAACGTCGCCTTTCACAGAAGTGTTGGAGCCCTGAGCTCGGTATGTGCTAGTTCTGCAGGTACTGTGTCGTGTTCGAGCGCGTTGATGGTCGCCTGGTGATGGCTGGCGCAGTTGATAGGAAATATTGAGAAAAGACCTCGTGTGATGTGTGGGAAGTTGGGGATTCCAGTTGTTGGAAGTTGTAGAGAAGAGGTCCTGGATAGTGTTAGTTAGGTAGCGAACTGAGTGGCCCAGTATCGGGAGAGGTAATAGTACGAACTGTGGGGATGAGAGTGTGACGGAACGATTGGAGGAAAGTTGAGGATGATCGGAAAGGGTGGGTGACAGGTGGGAAGGGTGATTGCAAGGTGAAAAGGTTTGCTGGTCTGGAGAAAGGTGGTATGGAACGGGGAGTTTGACAGTGGCTTCCACTCCTTTCCATGTGAGTGACACGATGTGACAGACATCCGAGTGTGTATAGTTCTTTCGCGATTAGATATTACAGCGTGGGTACTGATACTCTAGATCTCCAGAACTGAGTGAATTATCCTGGATGCCCTTTGTTTGTTCTTCACCACCGCCATCTTCTTCACAGACGTTCATCAAACGCCTCTTCATCCCGATCCCCCCCAAAAACGCCACAGCCGCTCCCCCCAATGCGGTTCACCACCTCATTGACCTCTTCTATTCTCATCTCCGCCCGTACGAGTTTGTACCCCGTCTCCTCGATCTTCAGTTGCGCCCCGCAATCCTTTCCACTACCACGTACTTCCACCACACTCAACATCCTACAACGAGTTTTCTCCCTCGCAGTCCCTCCTCTCCATCCCCAGCCCACACCATCATCTCTTCAAGGTACGCACCCTCCATTCCCTCACCATACGCAGAAGCTGACAACGATTCCCAGTCCCTACACCAGGACGCAACCCTTCACTGGCAACCACTGCCATCGCCCCTCTCACTCTTTTTCATCCAGAATCGTCGCCATGTCTCTACAGGTTGGACATTTCCCCTTTCCTCGCTGCAATAGCAGAAAAAACCTAGGCTTACTACCCAACTGTCGTGGCGGGCGATATTCACATCTATTCAGGACAAGAAAAATACCGGTCTGGAGAACTACGTATCCGCAAGCCCATATGGAGCAGTCAAATCTCTCTGAACCGACTAGCCCCGACATGATACGGCGAGCGGAACGTTACAGAGGAATATTCGGCAAATTTCAACCCCTGCGTAAGTTCCCATCCACATCCCACAGCATATCCGCTGGATACAAGCTTACCGGGCGTAGGCGGACGCGAAATCACGAGCATCCATCACAAAATTCCACCTCGATGGAATCACCCGCTTGGTTCTTGGGTTGTTTAGGTAACTGGCGACATCGGACGAGGAACAACCTGTTACAACGCCTCCCTCCTCGGTGCCCCCTGTTGGATCGCTCGCTGTTGAAGCCATCTGCAGAATGTTGCCCAAGTAGCCGCAGTCATCGACTCCACATGTTGGTGTTTGGTCGGTGTGTGTCATTAGTGGGAACTGGAAGATGAAATTTGTAAGTCTCTACAGTATCTCCCTCCCCAGTGGATTTTGGATATTAATGCTAACTGGATCCCAGCCGGCCGCTTATTATTCGGCTCGCCGTCAATCACCTCACCCAGCCAGCCTACTGCACCTTGTCAAAACATAACGCCCTTGTCTCCGTGCGCCCCTCAATTCTCCGCATTTTCATCATCGAACACCACATCCGCGTCATCCTCCCAACAGGCGATGTTGCAGTCGTGACTATGAACGAAAAGTTTCGATTGGTATGGAATCATAGAGGAAGAAGAAACTGTACGTCGGTTTCATAACAACGGTTCCTCTGTGCACGACTACTCTTCACGCGATGTTTGCATTGGGCGTTGGAACTTGGGGCGTCTTCTTCTCCGTCTTAGAGCTCAGTGGGATTGGCCAACATGATTCCGCCTCGCAACAGTTGGTTGCTGTCTGTGACTCATCATCAAGGTCGTCCGCTGGTTCGTTCAAGATTTTGCGGGCGTAGTGTGCGGTTATTTCATGCCAGGTCTTTCCCGTCGGTTTCTTTGCAGTGCTTATAAAAAGCCTTAGTGGATGCCTTCCCGAGAAAATTTAGACAACATTTTGTGTGTAGAAAATCTACATTATTTCCGTGAAGAAAACGGGGCAGATGGGTTGTTGATTGGCTGTTACCATGCGGGATGTCAAAACACCCGCAGCGGGGATCGAGATTTGGAAGGCGATATTTTCAAAACTAGTGCGAAATCCCGTTCCAAACGTGTTCTAAACGCTCATGGGAAGGCCTCCAATTCAACGATGAACTTGCCCTCTCAAGGTGGTTCAGTGTAACGCGGTCTTTTTCACGGTGACCATATACACAACCGCAAGCTTTCTGATTAAAGTAGCTGAGACGAAGTTGTTGGGCGAGGGGAGCTTCGACGTGAATCGTTTGTGGGAGATTGAGAGGCATCGGGGTTCGAACTTCAGCTGGCTTCTCGCCCATTGAGGTGGAGGGTAGTGTGGGGTCGGTTGAGTCATGGGGGCACAGCTCAGTTGTCAGAGCTTTGGTCAACGATGGGAACGTCCAGTATCATTCATGAAATGTCACTCATACGTTCCTGGTGGTACGTCCACTGCGCACTATGATGACTAATTCCCGCACCTTGACACTGGGCTTCTGGTTGAGGAGAGGGCTCCACCTTTACCGCATCGCCCAGGTTCTGCCAGCGTAGTAGTAGAGCATCCCTCTTCGACACTCTGCCTCTCTTCTCATCTCCGACGTCGTTTGAAGATTCCGCCAGACTCTATCGGTCAGGGTGAGGTATCTCAGTGGTGACTAAGCAGATTTATCACAAGTAATCTGGACAACTGATGTAATCCAATAATCTTTTGTTATGACCAACAACTACACAACCACCAGAAAAATGGCCTCGAATACCTCCGGCACAGCCTAGCCTGCGTACCACACGGGTTCCATCACTCTTTTCCAACATGATGGAATGTCGTGTGTCTGATCGAAAGTTGTTGGCACGTAGTGGTCTTGATTCAAATCAGTATTTCAACCATGTATCCGTGAACATTGATCTTACTGTTCATGATATTATTGCCTAAATTCCGATTGGCGTTGAAATGGGTATCGCTAATATTCATGGTACTCACGACGACTCTGCCTTAAGGGTGATCCAGTCGACATCGCTTCCGTACGGATTGTGGGTCACGATCAGGCGGATTGGAAGACGATGGTGATTGTCGGCGAGAACGTTCGGTTTTCAGGCGATGCTTGTCCTAGATGACGATTAATAAACCAAATCACTGCCAGGCAAACCGTGCACAGCTCATGACGGCCGGGTTCCAGAGGAGCAGTAGTTCAAGTGGAACGACTGGTCTGTCTGGGTCCCCTTCCAGAAGAGTGTGCAATCACGGATTACATAATTTAATGCTATTGCGTAGTCTGGTTCAGTCGTGAACTGGCACGGTTGCAGGCGAGCAACCGAAGCGAGTGCTGTTCCAGAGGAGCAGTTGTTCAAGTGAAACGATTGGTCTATCTGGTCCCTGCGTGTTTTGGGTGGATAGGACGGTTTTCGAGCGCGGGAGGTGGACGCGACATGGAGGTATGAGGCATTAGTCAGCCTTTCCCTCACCAAATGTTCTGCCACAATAACCATTGCCCGTATGATCGAGCGTTCATTTTGTCAAACTCTCACTCTTCGAACTCTGTTGCGTCCTCCTGCTGTCGAACTGGTCAACACGAAGATACGCCTCCTGACAAGCAGCAATGAGATGGAACCAACGACAACTCATCGCCGATGATGTGTACACGGCTACTCTCTTCTACGATGAGTGCTCTGGCGCCTGAAACCCCCTGTGCTGATACCGTTGTGCTACATCTTCGCACTCTCGCACCTCCATACATCCATCTTGGTCACTTGTTAACCGTCCAAGAAGCGGCAGTCTCTCAAAACCGAAGCCAGAAGCCGCGTCATCAACAGTAGCTTCATTACATCTCCCCCAGCCGTTCTCTCAAACCGACTTCCAGCCGTTCTCTCAAACCAACTACCCGCTACATGCGGTAAGCCTTTAGAAAGCTCCGAAGTGCGATAAGCGTGTGGCAACAGGCAGAAATACAATGTGTCCGCGGACGTGCGCGCCGTTGACCCTGAGCGCGCACGGTGTTGGCGCCAAAACCTTGTGCTACCTCCCCGCCATGGTGCGAGCTCTGTTTCAACGTCGTCCTGCACTAGGAGATTCAAGATGCGACGGATGAGCGGCGATTCGCTGGCATCCAGTTTGTGAGGAGGAGTGGGGATCCAGAAGTCATGTTGTCTGGTCTGAGCGATACGCCAGAAACCTAGTGGTTCACGGACGAGAGGTGGTGTGATAAAGCTAAAAAGACGAGCGAGCAGTGGGGAAATGACGGTTCCCGGATTCGTGGGGAAGGGAGATTGCTGGCTCTCCCCACTGGAATCCAAAACGCTGAAGCAGCTCGTCGGTGGTCGTCACGAAAAACCGGCCCTAGTTGACGATACCGTCGGCAATTGAATACAATTCAGGAAATACGATAAATTCAATGGGCATCCATACATTTCGGCATGCAAGAGCTCCAGTTCCGCACACAATCTTTGTCCCTGTTCGCCCTGCTTCTCAGGATCTTCTCTCACATCTACCGGGAACTCTGTAGCAACTACAGATCCGGACCCTGCGACGTCCATGTAGCGCCGGAGTTTGGCGATCGCCGTTTCAAGTTCAAGAAATTTCGTGGACTCCGAGGCTATGGTGGGAGAATAACACCATTGGTGGGCCAAGGTCCGTCTAGGCCGAATCAAGGAATGCCGATATCAATAGATAGGTATTCGCCCAACTCTTGCGCGCCGACCTGGAGTCAAAATAACTTAGAGATTCGATGTTTTGACTGTTGAGAGACAAGCTGAAAAATCCGACTGTACCAGCTGAATGTGTGCCCTCCTGACGCTGGCCTTAACTCTGACTCTGAGTAGTTCTCTAACGGATGCCCAACGTCCTGAAACGATGCCCATCGAAATGCAGGTACCGGAGAAACGTCCTGCAGCCGCGGTATCAAAGCCAGCGTCGATCATCAATGTTGCCCCCCACCATGTACCAGTAGCTGCAGAATACACCAAATTACAGGCTGGGCGGGGCTTTGATAGCGAGCTCCTGGTACGTGGCGATATGGTCTAATTGGACAGCCGGTTCCTTTCATCTCAATTCAAACAGGAAGGAGGGCTGGAAGTTTGTTGTCTGTGCTTCTTTACGATATATATCGCACTTCCTCCCCGTCTCCGCCTCTTCTCCTCATTCACATCACAGTCGTTTTTCCTCAGTCCAACTTTCAGCAGTCACCCTTGCGGTACAGCAGTCACTCTTTTACAACTTTCGTATTCCAGCAATACCATCTTTCCTCGTCCTTCCGACTTTTTTGTGAACCACTCGTTCTTTACAACCACAACAATCAAAATGCAGGCCAAGTTCTTCGTCGCTCTCGCTGCTCTCGCCACCGGCGTTGTTGCGTAAGTTCTTCTCAATTCAATGGTATGATCCTTACTAACAACTTCACAGCGATGTTGCCGCCCCGGCTGGTGGTCTCGTTGCCCGTGGTGAGGAGGTCGTTGCTTCCTGTAAGTTACCTCAATCTCAACCTCACAAAACCAATCTCTAACACCCACGCTTCCAGCCTCCGCCGTCGTCTCTGTCGCTCCTATCGTCTCCGCCCCGGCCGAGTGCGCTCCCCCCGTCACCGTCACCGTGACCGTCTGCGCCACCGAGACCCCCGAGCCCTCTCTCCCGGTCGTCAAGCCTTCCTCTGCTTCCACCGGTTTCCCCCCCAAGCCCACCAACGGCACCTCCGCTCCCCCGAAGACCACCCCCACTCCTCCTCAGTTTGAGGGTGCTGCTGCCCGCACCCAGGCTGGTGCTCTCGTCATCGGTGGCGCTATCGCCGTCGCTGCTTACCTTTTGTAAACGGGGAGTAGCACAAAGGGGTAATAATGGGTTGTATAGTAATGTAGCGTGCGTGCTTTGAACTGTATGTAAATGGTAATTGTGGTTATACTAGAGCAGTGTAATATACCCGCCCATCGTCTGCAGTACGATGGGTTTTTATTCTTACTTCCTGTGTTATCCTATGCGTAATTTTGTGTGATCAGTTTTCCTCGCAACATTGTGCTCGTTTTCTTCCGAGTCCACCTAAACCTTCTGAACGCTCATCACACACCACACTTTTTGCACAGCCAGAGACCCCAACTCGTGACCTCCAAAATTTCCAACTACATCCCCGTATCACGCCTTCCCACCACAGTATCTCACCACCCGAATCACCACCCATCTTTATCACGCATTACTCCCCTCCCGGCGCTTTGTCCTTCCACACCTTCCAACCCTGGCCCCATATTCCCGGCGACTAACAATGATCGACAGACAGCATAGTACGACTTACTCCCCGGTGGTAGAGCCGTTCGAGTGTTGTAGATACCCAACAGCGTAACGAACCTTATCTCTTCCTCTCTCTCTCTCTTTATTGAGGAGGGAAGTTGGTCATCTCACACTTTCTGATCTCCCAATACAAAACAGATAATGATGAATACGAGTTGTCCAGTAGTAGTGGAGGAGCAGGAGGGGATAGATAGTAACGAACTACGCAATGTGGTAATAGATATCTGGGGATAGTACGAGGATTGCGCGCTGAGGTGTTGGAATCATCCACCGTTGAGTATTATGGCTCAGAACTCGTCGTAGAATATGGGAGATCTAGACGGGAGCTCAGAGTTGCATGACACGTTGGTAGAATGAATTGGAGAGATTTGGTAATCAAAGTCATATGCTTCTTGTGCAGTCATCAGAAGTATATTTTGCCTTGCGGAGTTTGCAATTCAATCCTTGTCCTTTCATCAGCGTCGGGGAATGCCGAGTGCGCTCGAATGATATTAGTAGCATGGCATTTGGGTTGAAACATCACGCACCAATGTCGTTTTCTTGAATCTCAGTGTATTCATCATGGTGCTACGCTACGCTATGCTAACTACAACTAGTACTTTTATCCTATCATCCTCAAATCCCGTATCCAGCCCTGGCAATCTTTTTCGCCTTCTCCAATCGCTCCAACCTGGTGGCCAAGCCACGACGCTGCTGGACAACACCGAAATCCTCGCCGGCAACATCTTGAAGCTGCTCATCGGTCAGTTCTCCGACAAGCTTCGGCGAGAACGAGCGAGCGCTGCCTCCAGTTCCCAGGAAATGACGTTCGACAACTTGAATGGCAACATTGTCGATAAACCTAGAACGTGCGATCAAATAATACGATCGTAGGTAATCGAAAATTTCCAGGATAGCTTGCTCTTCTTGAGTGCGAAAGGAGCGGTTAAATAAATCAAAGAGAGGTTCTTCCACCATTTTAGGGGCATTGAGGGAGGCGCGGGAAGAAACGTCAAGCGATTCGTCCTTGTTGCCAGAAAGGTCGCTGATGTAGCGCTTCTTCCGAGATTCTTCAACGGAAGAGTTAAAGTTGACTTCATGGGTGATGAGAATATCGCCGCGCTCATCAGTGAGGATTTGCTGGAGCTCTTCTTTGGCGCGTTCGTTTGCCATCTCCATTTCCGCGTCTAAAAGATTCCAGATGTTCATACGAAGTTCGGGGTCGCCACAAGTCTGGGCGAGAAGTTGTTGTGTGAACGAATCAACAAGATCTTTGACAGATTCTATGAGGCTCTCGGCAATCTTACTCCATCCCTCCGTTTGCAGTTGGAATAAAATTCTCATAACTGTGTGGTTCACAAGTCCAGGGAGTTCAGGTCCTCGACATTTCAAATAGGTTTCACAAATCCAGTCGTGAATCTTTCTGATCTCGGTATCCTTCTTGGTATCGAGAAAGTACAAGTGGCCATGGGAGCAAATTTCCTGAACGAACTTGTCGCGGAGATCGTAAATCACCGTCCGAAGTCTGAGTTGCTTGAACTCAAGGGCCGACAGTTGGTAGTTGCCCATCAAGGCATCGCGGGTAACCATATGAAACTTGTTCGAGATCTCCAACAGAAGTTTGCGTTGCTGTTCGGGTGTTTCGCGGGGGGGACCAAGCTCCTTGATATCATCGCGACACCGTTGATATAAATTATCAAGCTCTTTGACGATAAGCGGGTACTCTTTCCTGATGTGCGACAACAGGAGTTTTCTCAGAAAGGTCTTCAACGATTCGCAACCGACTTGTGACTTCTCCAGAGCGTTCCAAGGATCCTTCTGGAAGAAAAAACGCTCATTGATGATGCGCTGGTCTGCGGTGATGCCACGGCGGACTTCGTCGGGAGAGCGGTTCCGGACAACAAACCAACCGTGTGTGAGGCGTGCAACCTTGTTCTGAGCCACTTCAATGACCCGCGACTCGTCACCGTGTTGGACGGCATCTGGTTTGGTGAGAATACCGACGGTCCGGGAGCCCTTCGGATCAGCTTCTTTCGCAAGCTGGATGACTTTTTGATTCGCAATATCATTCAAAGAGGAAGCCACCGCCCTAGCAACGATTAGTATGACCTAGCATCATTTAACAAGAGCAAACTTACATAATGATTGTTCGAGGGTTTTTGATATACCGCGTAACAAGTTGTTCCACGATGGCGATATCATCTTCGGTTTGGTGAATGGTCGCGGCTACGTCACGTTAGCAGAGCTTTTATTTGAGAATCTAAGAGCACAAACTCTGGAACAAGCCCGGAACATCAACAACGCTGAAAAGGGGCTGGTCGGGCCCAGAGATATCAATCTTCAAAACATCATCGCTGAAACGAGCTGTGGACGGCAGTATATTCTCCGTGGTTTCACCAGGCTGGGGAAGCCCCATCTCAACGGATGCCTGGTAATGTTAGGAGATAGTTCTTGATGTAGATCCCATGAAACTTGCCTCTGCAAGAATTTTCTCGAAGATAAGCCCCGTCATCTTCGGGTATGTCTTGCTCGCTTTTTTGGCACGTATATTCCCAGTGGCGTCCTTCGATGGGAGAACGACAACTTGTACAGATGAATGTTGGGCACGCCGAAAGTTGATCTGCGTAGCGAAACGCGTACACAGCGTCGCGGCGACGGGGAAAGGGATGCCGGTAAGAGCCTCAAGGAGCGAAGACTTGCCCGATGATTGATCACCTACGACAACCAGCTGATTCGCCGTCATTAATGCTCTGTGCGGGTACATAAGGGTAGAGAAAACTTTACCTGAGGGAGAGAGATGTCTTCGGCAACTCCACATTCACGAAGCTGATCGATGATGTTGAACAGCCGGGTGATTTCTCCACCTCCCAGATCAGAAGCAGTATCCGTGAAAGTTATTTCGCCAGCATCAGTCTTCTCCAATGTAGATTCGTTCTTGATACTCAAGTTTTGGATATCAGGGTCAGCTTTTTTGTTTGTAGCCTCGTTTTTGTTAGGCTTCGAGCGTGGGTTTGTCATCGTTGATGGTGAAGATGACTGTTGCAGGATATGGAGAGGTGAAGGAAGGCTTTGGAGTATCAGGTTAAGTGAACGAGAGAGCATGCGGAAAAGAAGGAGGAAAGCAAGGAATGAGATTACGATAAAAGTTTGCACTCAAACGTTGTTCGAAGCACCTGGAAAAAGTGGCAGCCTTTCAAGTTTGCCGTCAAGGCTATCAAAGTTCGAAACCTGTAGAATACGGAACAAATGGCTGCCTTTTGAGTCTGTTTGTCATCACTCATCGAAGGGGTCGGCCCTCACCATGGGGCCACGCTCTAGGGAATGAGGCCGATGTTTGGGTGCATTTTCCATGGCCCTCGTTTTTTCATCGGTTCTTCTCGGAGCCGATCTCTGCAATGGTGGAATATTCGGAGATTTTCTCAGTGTATAGAACGAAGATTGGTGGCTTGTCGTCAAGTATCCAGAAACGTCGCGGCTAAAATTGGAACAGAAGAGAACCCGGGCTATGGAATCGGGGCAAACTAGATATAAACGACGGTTTTCTGGGAGAAGGGGCTCATTGGTGCGATCATGAAGATTCCAGCTAATGAAAGGGAGTAACTACCAACACGTCAGCGGGGAGCGGCTGGAGAGACAAAGACAAGATGTTTTCAGGAGGATAGCCTCGTGTGGCGGATGCAAACTATCGATAGCGCAATAAACAACGGATAGATCATAGGAGAGTATAGCAGAAACAGACTGTATGTAGCAAGAAGAGTGTGTAATGAGGAGAGACGGACGGTGACGGAGGAGCGGCTCCAAAAACTTCTGCTCGGGTGCCTTCTCCCGCCCATTCCTCCCGCTGCTGTCCCGATGCCCTCTCCAGCTTCTCATCTCCGCTTTATTCCGCTCCATTACAGCTTTTCTATCATCACTCCTTCATGTTTTATCGATTGTATCACCACAATTATCGTCGGCCCCTCCGTCCAGCCCTCCATCACCTACGACGAGTGCGCTCACATGCAGCGGCTGAACATTTCACCGCAACTGGTTGCATTGTGAACGCGTGGATACGAGAGCCTACGTAAGTACACTCACGGAACCAATCGCCGGCACATATAAACGTACTATTTCTCCAATCTCATGGAAAGATGCGTGTATTGGAAACATTATGGTTGAGTGAGTCACAATGGAAGAAACCGTTAAGCTGACGAAACTCGCAGATTCCGCGCAAGACGTTTACACAGCCTGTCGCTATTTGGAGGAGCAAGTCCAATTAGAGCACGGGACGACGCGTGGCGTTGTAGTGAGTTGGGTAGTTAAAATGTGGCGTAGGTGGTGGTGACGAAGGAAAACGCGGTGAAGGACGCGGCGGACAGGCTCCGTGAGGGAGAGGGGAGTTAAGAACTGGATAGTATAAAGATTGATTGCTAACCTTGTGTAAAGAAGCTCAGTATCTCATCATCGATATCCACTTATTTACGCTGCCGGATACAATAACGACAAACCATAGAAACAGGCCGTTTTGGTTACCTCTGAAACTCGCTTCAATGGCAGGAGAATGGGATTGTGAGTATCGAAATCCCAATAACACCGATCCCTACTGACATCTTCTAGCCGTTCCTGAAGACGAGCGTGTCTGGGAGTGAGTCGCCCTTCCAGCAGATCAGGCCTAAAACTGACACCTCCAGATACAAACCAAACCTCCCAGCGGCCCTCGTTTTCTGCATATTTTGGTTCATCACGGTCATCATCCACTTCATCCAAATGATTCAACACCGCAAATGGTACCTCAGCGTTCTCATCATGGGCAGTATCTGGGAGGTGAGACCACCTTTCCCAATCGTGTACCCCGCTTACCATCTCAGCTCATCGGCTTCGTCCTCCGAGTTGTCTCCACCTACTATCCTGTCGAAGTTAAATACTATGCTCCCTCAATGTCCTTCATCGTCCTCGCCCCCGTTCTTATCATTGCTTTCTACTACATGACCGTCGGGCGCCTTATCCTCCTCTTCCTCCCCGAAAAACGCGTCTTCCGTATCCCGGCCCACCGCATCACGCTCCTTTTCCTCGCTGGCGACATCTTTTCCTTTCTGATCCAAATGGTGGGCACCAATCTCCTCGTCAGTTCCGATCCGACAGCCAGTGAGTTCGAAATGGGACAGAACATCCTCATCGCAGGGCTCGCCGTACAGACAGGCGTGTTCCTGCTCTTCATTATCCTCACCATACGCTTTGAACACAACTACACTCGCGCATTTGGATCTGATTTGGATTTTGAGGAGGGAAGAGAACGTTGGAGGAAGTTCATGAGGGTCATCAACATTTGTTGCGTTTGCATCGTCATACGCAGTATCTTTCGACTCGCGGAGTTTGCAATGCCGTATCCGGGAGTTTTGGTGAGATATGAGGCTCCATTCTATCTTTTGGAGGCAGTCCCGATGCTGCCGTGTTCGTATCTGTTCCATTGGCATCATCCTGCGAAGGTGCTTGTTGGAGAGGAAAGTAGTTTCCGGATCGCGGGAAAGGAACGGAAGAGGGTTAAGAAGGAAGAGAAAGCGGAGAAGAAGGCGGCAAAGAAGGAGAAAAAGGAGATGAAGAAAGCAGCAAAGCGGGCAAAGGTCTTTGACGAGGATGAGATGGAGCTTGGGCAGGTAAGTGAGAACAGGAGGGCCTCATTGAGTGTGTAATTATCGAGGTCGTAGAAAGGAATACTAGACGTCAGCCACCCAGCGCTGTTCCAATGATCTGACAAACGGTGCTCCCAAACACTCCTTCATCGACCATCATTCGCCTCATGACGTCAACATCCCAACGGTCCTCCTCACCCGTGGCTTGAAAACACCGTATAGGCATGACCATAGCTTACAATCGAAGTCAACTCTCCCAGATCTGTACAAATGCAGGCCCAAAAACCAGTAGTTAACCTCGTCCGATCTCAAATTTCCCATCGTCGTTGCATGCATGCAATACCCACTCGAATCGCCATCTCGCATCATGGTCTAAGACGTCATACATCCGCGGATAAAGGAAAACCGCCCCAAACCATCTGCTTATCTAGTTGAGAGCTGCTGCTTCTTTCTTTCTTTCTATCGTCCGTTCACAAATCTCGATTCGCATCACCAGCTGTTTCACCTGTTGCTCAGAGCCAAAAAACTACACGCGAATTTAACGCTTTCACCTTTTTCTTCTCCTTCTTCTCCGCTTATTTACTATTTCTTACGAACACCAACCTCGCCTCAATCCGATCAACCACCCACAACCGCTCACCTCTACGCTCACCACCATGCCCACCCCTCGTCCGCCTCCCCGTCTCCTCCACCGCCTCTATCCGCCATACCGAACCATCGGCACCGCAACACCCGATAAACCCCTCAAGCACGCTGTCAAACGGGACCCGGAGCTGATTCCGCTCGCAGGGGTGATGGGGGGCTTGGTCGTCATGATTGCGTACTTTTTGGGGACGAGGGTGACGGGAGAAACGCCCGGCGAGAAAAGGAGGATGAGGGAGAGGGAGAAGATTACGGAGGGCGAGGAGAGGAGTACATTGATGAAGGGGAGGAAGGATGGGGGGGGTTAGGGGCGAGGCTTATGGGGAGGGGGATAATGGATATGGGGATTGGGTTGGTTGTGTGAGTAGTTAGCCAGGTGAGGAATAAAATGAGTGGTTGGTAATGGTTATTGAGAGAGGTCGTTGAGGGGTGGTGAGTAATGTTTGGGCTGTGGTGGTATTAGGCACCATGCGGCCACGTGAAATGGACACAAGACTCTTGTCTATCGGAGATCGCGCTTTCTCTCTCTCTCTCTCTCTGAATCGGCATCTTTCAACTTCATCCCTGCCCTCTCCGTCGTCAATATATTTGTCTCGTCTTCAGATCCTTCCCGCCGCATACCAGAAGACTGCTCGCCATTTCCCGCTCTTCTGAGGATCCAGATTCGCACACTGTGACAATGATGATGAGGATGAAAAATACCGCTCACTTCCCCCACTTCCTTCATGTAAACGTGACGCGCATGAAGATTTCAGAAGACTTTGTTATCTACACCATATCTTCAGGTGCGCTTCCCCTCAGCCCTATATGCCTCGTATTCCCCAACCTGCTTCTTGGTCGCTCCCGATCACGATCATCGCCATTTACTCGCCGGACAACATTGCTAAGGAGAAGACCCTCATGGACGCTAGTTTCTACATCCCCCTTCGAAATATCCCGATTGTCGTCAACCGATGAGAAATTTCCCTGTTCCGCAGTCGCCACTGCTGCTGCTTCAGCCTGAGCTTGTGCTCTTTCCTCCCGTTCGTGAAGTGGGACCAGACAGCGGTCATCTTCGGACTGTAGTTCCTCGTTCCACTCGAGCCAGAGAAGGTAGAAATTTCCGACTGAGACAAGGAGGGGGATGAGTTGATCAGGCTCGGTAAGTGAGTTTACGTCGGTGATGTTATTCCACCTTTATGTATTGACACTCAGCCAGTCAGTCAGTCTCCCAATATTACCACCATAATGCATCGGGCAACCAAGAGAACTTACCGAATCGTCAACTCGATAAACAAGACCTTGATCGCCAACCCCACGATCTTCTGTGATATCAGCCACACCCTTTTAGTCATCCCCCACGGCGTAGTCATCTCTATTATTTGCCTCATCCATGTTTCATAAAACATCTCCGGCTCATCCATAGAACCATCCAAATACTTGGACCACCGTCTCGGCAGCATATACGCCAGTATCATGAACAACGCCAAACCAGCAAAGATTGAGCACAACACCAACATTGTCTTCTTCAACCACTCAACCTCTAGCCGTATCGGCACGATAACCCACACAATCTCGGGCCCGCATTCGGGGTGCGCGGCTGGAAGGTACTTGCCGACTCCGTAGGCCCAGAACCATATTGAGTACACGATGATCCAGGCCATTTGAATTATAGCTCTCCACCATCGCGATGTTTGGAAGAAGCGCCGTAGCTCGTCGTGTGTCATCCGTTGTGGGACATACCATTTGAACCACCAGGGCTCCGGTATCTCGATGAAAATGCAGTAGATGATGAAGATTATGATTGCCGCTAATCATGACATACCTATCAGCAAATGTGAATCATGGTTGTTGTTGTGAGAATACACACATACCCTCGACCGATGTAACAGTCTTCAACGCCGTCGCATACGTGATGCCGATTAACATGGCGGTTCGGAATACATCATTCCCGAATGCTAGGCCCTGGAAGGAGTTTTTTTCGAACGCGAACGCAACACATGAGATGATAAATTGGATGTAGATTGAGAGCCGGATACCGAGGCCATAGAGATTGTTGTTGCCTTCGAAGTCGCAGGTTGGGAGCTTCATGATGGTGGAGGGACGTCTGGGTCTATCCTCTCTTCGTATGGTGGTGCACTGTCACTCTGGTGTTTCGTCGCTCGTCGTCGCGATGGAAACCGTCGTCGCCGTCGAACTATAGTGGTTGTCAGTTCCTCGTCGTCGTCTCGAGTCCTTCGCCGTCGCGTCGCGCGTCCATCAGCTGCGATGGTGATGGAGGGGAGTTTATTGGTGAGAGATGGAACTCGGTGAGGTGTTGCTATTATTAGATCATCACGAGTAGGAGGTGTAGGCGTCGCCGTTAGAGGCCAAACGCTGTTGCCTTAATCGGTTATTAGCCGATTATAGATATCACAAGCGTTGCAGGATTGCGATAACGCGATTTGGGTGTAGGAAGTCAAGATTCATCATGAATGTTCTTTTACGCGAGTTGTTGAGCATGAGGCGGTGCTGCACTAGTGGGTGGCTGGAGCGGTCTGGTTTGGTCGTCGAGTCTCCAGATCTTCTTCTTCCATGCTGATCATGACTTCTGGGATAGGCGAAGGGGAAGGGACCAGGTGATCACGCAAAGGTGACCTCTCAGTATGCTTTTACACTACAAGGTGGTCTGTTTTTATTCAGCTATGGCTGCTATCAACATCCGGAGGAGCGTACGGAAATGTGCATTTATTCTTTCCAGCTCCAGTACACGGATGCGGGGTACCTTTTTGTGAAGTCTTTGCTCAAGTATGATTCGACAATGTTGTATTATCTGAAGAGACAACAAAGTTGGAGCTCATTGTGTATGAAGCGATGAGTATGAAAATATGTTGATTCTTCGATATCCATGTTCAAGCCACCACGCACACATAGATGCTTCTTAGTCTCGCTCGCTTTCCAGTGTAGGCTTACTCAGGTCCGTGCTGTGCATAGCTTCATGCTTATTGCGGCCTCTCTAGTTGCCCACTTTGCTGCTATTCTGATATCCATGATTGTCTCGACACATGGGAGCCATGTTGAATGCCCATACTTTTGAATACCCATCACTAACAGAGACAACGGGGTCCGAGTTTCAGTCTTCGGATATCTACACTCATCGCGTGTCACTTAAGGTTTAGGTTTGGAACGTGCACGCTCGCTTGAAGGCAAGATGGACTCGGTCCTTGGTTTCAGGCCAAGTGAAGACGGAGTGGATTTTTGGTTTCTGGAAGTTCAAGTTGGAATACTTCATCGATTGGAAGAAGCATAATTCAAGGGTACCAACACGGGCTGCAAATAGAAGGACCCCCTCATTTTGAGATCCTAGATGCTCCGTGATAATGCAGGAGGGTATTGTAGTCGTGTTCGCAGATGCCAGGAGACATGGTACTGTGCATTGCGAATAAGACCTCCTTATGCCCGGAAAGGACATGTAGCAGGAGTGAGGACTTCATGAGGATATACCAAGTGTAGATGCAAGCCCCAATAGGTTCTTAAAGACCTCCAGTGCCTGGTTGGTGGTTCTCAGTCATCTCTTTTGGCCCCGTTAGCGCTATTCTCAAACGACGAATCACCCGTGTGGAGGTTTCAGGTTGCGGCTGACACCAGCCAACCCACGAACGGCATCGACGCCTGCCTTCACAACTTCTCCACCACCGCTTCCTCCACCATCACCACCGCTCTCCGCACGCTTCCGCGCTCTTCCGCCATCAAAGTTGTTCCGAGGACGACGACACCCTCACTTTCTCGGAAAGCCGCATCCTCAACCCCTCGCCGTCAACCACAGCCACACCCCACACAACCCCTCTCTTTCGCAACACAGCACCAACAGCAGCATCTCCAACCCCACCATCATCGACCCCGCGAGACCGGCCCCCTCCCATCACGCCCATGCCGAGCTTCGCAGACTCCTTCTGGTCGGGCGACTATGCCGGCGGTGAGTCGAGATCCCCGACATGATCCCGCTGCTGCTGACCCGCTCAGGCCTTGGTGTACTCTTTGAGAAGCTCCAGCAAGGTGTCATTGAGAACCAGCAGGTACTACAAGTCGCCAAGCTCCGCGCCGACGCAGAGGAACTGTATGCCAACAAGCTTGCCGCGATTCCAGCGGGCTCCGAGAAGACTGGCGGGTTTGGGAAGGATGATGGCGCCAGTGTCAGGAAGGCGTTCGACGGGTTGAGGAAGGAGATGGAAGATGTGGGTTTGCCCTTGCTCTGGATTGGACTGCTGGTTGACGTGACTTGTGGAATACAGGCCGGAAAGAATCACCGTAAAGTGGCTGAGAATATCCGACACCTGGTTGTGGAGCCGTTCTCCAAGTGGGCCGACGCACACGAAGATCGAGTACTCAACTCTCACGACGAGCTGCAGAGCCGGATAAAGGCGTACGATAAGCAACATGAGGCTGTGAAGAAGCTCCGGTCTCACTACTTCAACCGATGCAGGCTCGTGGAGGATATGGAGGAGGAGACAAAGTTTATCCAGGTTCCTCGGCCGGAGACACCGACTGCAGGTACAGCGACGACGGCAACTCCGCAGATCAAGTTGCAGCAGACCGAGGAGGATGAAGAGGATCAAGACCCGCTGGAAATCGGCGACGAATTCATGCCGCCGTCGGAGGTGAAGAAGTTGCTCGCCCACATGTTGGAGGAAATTCCGCAGGGCGAGGTGAAGGTTGCCATTCTTGGAACATACCAGAATGTATCTACTGGTGAGCAGATTGTTCAGTTTATCCAGAAGAACATGGGCGCTTCTTCGATATCATATGCGGAGCGGATCGGACAGGATCTAGTCACTCACGGATTTTTGCGACTTGTGGGAGCTGTGGGCAACACCTTTGCCAACAGCTCCAAGATGAACTATCAGTGGCGGCCAAAGGCGTTCCAATTTGCAGGCGTCACCCCTAAGCCAGCTGATAAGTCCCTTAAACGGGCACCAACAATCCACATGAATGGAAAGCCGGAAGATGCCGTATCCAGCCCTACGACTGCGATAGCTATTGGCGACTACCTTGGAAATTTGCTCACGAATCAACACCCGGGGGAAACGCAACCCCAACGCCTTAAGCGGGAAGCTGCCGAGGCTGATGAGAAGTATAAGGCTAGTGTTCGGACACTGGATCTCATGCGCTGCGAGCTGGAGGAGAGCATGATTGATCACCTCAAGTTCATGGAGCGATGTGAACTGGACAGGCTGAAGGCGATCAAGTCAGTTCTGCTCGACTTTTCCGGAGCAATCTCCAATGTTATCCCGGCTCTTCAGGCTACTGTTGATCGCATGATGCTGTACCAGGAAACTGTTCAGCCTCTCGGAGATTTGCGGTACTTGCTCGAGTCGTATCGCACTGGGTCGTATGTACCAAAAGTCATCACCTACGAGAGTTATTACAACTCGCCGGACGAGCAAACATTTGGTGTCGATTTGGAGGTCAGGGCGAGGGTAGATCGGAAGCGTGTTCCGGTTGTGGTCACAAGCATCTTGACATACTTGGATCATAGATACCCTGATCTCGAGGGAGATGAGGCACGGCGGGGAATTTGGGTAGTGGATGTTCCCCTCAAGGCTACCCATCATCTTCGAAATGCTATCAACAATGGAAAGGCGCCGAACTCTGAGATCTTTGATAAGTATGAGATTCCGATCGTCGCCAGTGTTCTGAAGCAATACCTCCTTGAACTTCCAGGTGTGTAGACCCCTTGACTCCTCTCAACCTGACTGACCAAATTTGGTAGACTCTCTTGTGTCTTCCCACAAATATGAGATCATCAAAACAGTTTACACTACCCATGGCGGTGAAGGCCAGGACCAAGCCCGTCTCGCGGTTATTCAAAATACTCTTGGTTCTCTTCCACTCACCAACATTGCGACTCTTGATGCTATCACTACCCACTTCACCAGGCTCATTGAGCTTACCTCTGCTGATGAGGCCTTTGTCTCCACCCTCGCCCACAATCTCACCAACTGCATCCTCCGCCCTCGCGTCGAATCCTCCCTTACCCAACACGAGCGCCACTCCTACCGCCTCATCCGCGACCTCTTCACCTACAAAGATCAAATCTTTGGAGAATTGAAGCGGGCAACCATCTCCGTCGGCCGCCAACGGTCAGTCTCCACTGACGAATCCAATCGGAAAATCCACATGGAGGCCCGCAATCGTGCCGTCATTGCCACCGCAAAATCACGCTCCTCTTCTCCTCAGCCGCCGCGTAATCGCCAGGCCTCTGGCTCAATTGATTCTACTCGTTTTCCAATCAGCGTCGCCACTACATCTTCACCCTCCACGACCTCCTCTCCCCGTTCTTCCGGGGGCAAATTCGGGTCGAGACCACAACGAGACTCCCTCGAAGTCCCGTCTGCGTCCGCTACTATTACAAACTTCGCGAACCTCGACCCTCAACCCCTCATCCCAACGCAGCTCGCCGAAGTCGACCACCAGCAATACACCCACCAGCCTCCACCGCCACCCCCTCAGCCCCTCCAGGACAGCAACGATTCTGACAGATCCGGAGCCAGCTCCCCGGTGAGAGAAGAGCCGATCCCGGCGAGGAATAGCTCGTTGGGAAGGTCCGCGAGAGTTTCCAGGGCCCCTCAGAGGAAATCCGGAGTCTTGGCTCGTGGGATTAGGCCAGGTTCGCAGGTGAAGAGAGATAGCGTTGTGAGCTCGGCTGGCAGCGATGGGGGTGATGCGGAGTTTTATGATGCCGCTGGAGGCTCCCATAGGGGCGTCACGTTGACGGATAGGCCCATGGATGATTAAGCGAATTTTCTTGGTGATGATGGAGCTGATGGAAAAAACGGAAGCTGTGTCGGGGATGTTGGGGGTTGCCGTCGTCGTTGGCGGGGATTGTGATTTGCAAGAGTTGCGCGCGCTCTTTGTTTTTGTTTCTTTGTTTTGTCTTTTTTGTTGTGTGCTGAATACCATGTATGTTTCCTGTCATGTTGGTGAGCTGTTGATTTGGTTAGTCGGTGGTTGGGATGGAGTGGGTTGGTTGCAGTGGGTTGGAGTGCAGACTGGGTTAGAGTGGATTAGGTCAATGGGTGAATGGATGGGTGGGATACCGTCGATACTATACCTGGTTACGCGCGTTTAGTTTAGTTACTTGATCTTTTGACGATGATGAAATGAGACTATAATGATCCTTTTAAGATGAGTTGAAATAGGTTGATGGAGGGTGGGGGGAAGTGAAGTACTCCACACTGTGGAATAAGTGTGAAAACGAGATTTTGAGGGATTGGGGCCTGTGGGGTGGTGTTGGTGGGTCGGTACAGTGAGCTTGAAGGGGATTGTGGATTGGTGGTTGGTCTGCGTGTAGTACCGATATATTTGCGTATGAGTGCTCCACCATCCCAACCATGTCTCCGAATCTCTATCCACCTTTACTTCCCCGTCCTCACTTCCTCTCCATCACCAAAATCCCCACTCCACATACTACACTACACAACAACACCCGCTACACCGTCCAGTCACCCATACCCCCGATTTCCCATGTGGTACTGCCAGAAAAAGTATCAACCCACCCGAACCATGTCACTATCACTCGGACTACAAATCCGCTCACGGTTTCGAGGCACGAGATCAAGTCGGTGGTGGAGGACGGTACGTATTGTAATAAACTGAGGATGGGCGTATGTTGGTGGGTAGGCTGGCGGGCTGGTGGGATGATAATGGTGGTGGTGGTGGTTGTTGATTATTGTTTTGGGTTTTGGATTTGGGGCTCAAGTTGTCGGCAATTATGGTGTTATGGTACTAGGATACGGATAGGAGGTTTTATTAAGGAGAAAATGAGGTGTGGGAGGAGTCGTGGTGGGGGCAGCTGAGATTTGGAGTTGGAGTTGGAGTTGGAGTTGTAGGGTAGAAATTGCAAGTAGGATAGCAGTGTGGAAAGCTGGGGATGGGTATGGGGATGGGGATGGGGAGTTGACGCCACGGGTAATTTTTACTTGTCTCGCTTATGGGGTGGTTGTGTATAAGGAATGGACGATATCGAGATAAAATGTATTATATCGATCTATCTACTAATATATCTTAAAGGGGGTTGTAGAAGAGATGTCCGGTATATGAGCACTGACAATCCGTGGGCCAGGGCTGGGCGTGGAGAGTGTGTGAGCCTCCGCAATATGGCGATGTAAGCCGAGTACGTGGGGATGAGAAAGGCATCTGTAGATGGATGGATGAATGGATGATGGAATCTGTAAAGTGAGAAGCGTATCTACCTGGGTTCCAGTTCTCTTACCCAGCGAGTTGGTGGTTGAGATATCGTTCTAGCTTCAAAACCACTCGACCAGACTCGGTCTGCGTTTTCCATAGATATCACCTTCTCACGGCGAGGAACAGAGCAAAACTCCCCATCATCACGATCACCAAGCGCAGATTCCAAATCCCATGTTGAAGCAATAACTTCAATCCAATCCGAGCGCTAAATTAAGTTCCTCCCTCACATGCCACATAACAATAAATCCATAACATCTCTAATCCCCAAAGCATAGATACACATAGGAAACGTAATCGCCATAACTCAAACTCTTTTCACCTCACCGCGCCCATGAAATAATACCTACAACTTACAATCGCTACAACAACAACGACAACTCCACACTACAACACCACCCAGTGTTTAAGCACTCCTATACCAGTTCGCCTCAGGATCACCCAAGCACTCTCCCACAGTAACAAAGCGATACCCCTTGAGCATAAACTGTTCAATCATGAACGGAGTCAGACTATGAACGGTAGTCTCATGGACATCATGATTGAGCACAATAAAGCTAGCATCGTCCTCCGCGGCCTCAAGTGCATCCGTGACCCTCTCCTTCGCAAGGTAATTAGTCTGAGGGGTGTTATGATCCCAATCCTTAGTATCCAGGTCGGTATCAATGATATGGTAACCGAGGAGCTTCATGATCTTGATACACTCGGTATCACACGCGAGATACGGGGGGCGCATGTAGGTCGGGATCCTTCCGATGAGCTTAACGAACGCGGTTTCAAGATCGACCATCTGCCGGACGACTTCAGGTTCGTCAACCTCGGCGAGGTTGGCGTGCGAGTAGGTATGGGAACCGATTTGGTGGCCCTCGGCGATCATGCGGCGGACGATGGCGGGCCAGGGCATGGCTTCGTCGTCGATGCGGCCGTTCCAGGTGATGGCGTTGACGAAGAATGTGGCCTTAACGTTGTAGGAGGCGAGGATGTCGAGGAGGTCGGCGGTGTAGGCGAAGGGGCCGTCGTCATAGGTGATGGCTGCGACACCGGGCTCGTTGCAAGTGTAGATGTAGGAGCCGTAGGGGACGGAGCCCGGGGTTGGGCGTTGGGTAGGAGGGACATAGGGGCCGACGGAACTCGGGGTCGCGGAGATGGAGGCAGAGGGAGAGGCGCCATTGCATTGGCCGAAGAGAGGCTGGCAGCCAGCGTCGCAGTGGGTGGATTCAGTTCCGCACCAACCGTATTCAGAGCAGCATTGGCCGGATTCGCAGGTGTAGCCGTTGACGCCGCCGCAGGTGCCGTCTGGGGAGATGATGGCGCTGGTGGAAGGAGATGGGACGGTGGAGGAGGTCGGGGAAGCAGTGACGCTTACAGAGGGAGCAGAAGAGGATGCGGCATCACATTGGCCGAAGACAGATTGGCATCCAGCTCCACAGAAGTCGGCTCCAGTTCCGCAGTATCCATACTGGGAGCAGCAGTAACCGGTTGGGCATCGTGTGTTTCCGTTTGTGGGACCGCAAGTCCAGTCCTCGGACACGGGGAGGCTGGAGGAGGGAGAAGGCGCGGAAATGCTGGAGGACGGAACGGTGGATGAAGCAGGAGTAGAGGAAGATTCCGGTTCGGGAGCGCTGGACGAGGCAGCGGCGGAAGAGGAAACAGCTGCGGAAGAGGAAGCCTCAGCAGAAGAGGAAGCCACAGCAGAGGAAGCGGCGGCGGACGAAGCAGAAGAGTAAGCAGCCTCAGAGGAAGCAATCAAAGACGAGGAAGCTTCGGCCGCAGACGAAGAGGCGGGAGCCGGGGACGAAACCGGGGCCTCAGACGAAGCCGGAGCAGACGAAACCGGGGCCTCAGACGAAGCCGGAGCAGACGAAGCCGGAGCAGACGAAACCGGGGCCTCAGACGAAGCCGGAGCAGACGAAGCCGGAGCAGACGACACAACCGGAGGCGGCGAAGAAACCGCCGGAGCAGAGGACGACACCGCAGCAGGCGTCGAAGTCGGGGCATACGAGCTCGGTGGAACAACCGTCGTCGAAGTCGTAGTCGGCGAAGTCACACCGTCACAGTTTCCAAACAATGGCTGGCACCCAGCCTTGCAATAGCCATTTCCAGTTCCACACCATCCGTACTCCGAGCAACAGTATCCGCTGGGGCAAGTATAGCCATTTGATCCACCACAGGTCCAGTCTGGAGAGATGATGACGGGCTTTTGGTTACCGCATCCACCAAAGGCAGATTGGCAGCCGGTTCCGCAGTGATCGGATTCGGTGCCGCACCAGCCGTACTGGGAGCAGCACATGCCGGTGGGACAGTATTTGCCCTGGCCGTTGCCAGCTGTGGAAGAGTTAGAGACATACCCAATAGTGAAAGTGATGGTAAACTTACCTCCAGTCATTCCGCATCGTCCATCCAGGCTGAGGCCGCCACTTGCAGCATTGTTGTTGGAAGGCTTCGACGAGCGGGAAGGCTTGCGAGATCCTTTCCGGGGGTTACGGGTTTCCAAAGTTGGGACGGCAGCGGTGAGGACTGCAAACAGCGTCAAAGCCGACGCAGCAATAGATGTGGTCTTCATTGTCGATTGGTAGCTTGTCGATTAGGTGTTGATATTATCGATATAACAGGAACGAGGTTATAAAAAAAAAAAAAAACAATTGACGTGGTGTCTCCGGGTCCAAGAGGAACGAATGTGGTGGTCAGGTTCGAATCACTTCAAACAAGCCTGAATAACGAAAGAGCGCAACGAGTGTGCGGAACCGGAGCAAACAACAGCAACGAGTGAACGAGTGTGCAAGCAGGAGCGACGGTAAAGAGCGAATTCATCGTTGACAGTCGGGGAATATATATCTCTTCATGGGGGCAAGGGAACCACGCCTGCAAGCCGACTTCTTTCGGTTGACGCGTGATGTGGTTGGCCGTTCGTCGGCCGTGTGGGCGGGATGTCATGTTGAGTAACCACTCGTGGGCGGTGGGGTTACGAGCTGAAGTGGATCCCCAGGATTATGCTTCCCGGTTGGGATATTTCTGGACTGGCTGTATTGGAGCTATACCGGGAATGGGGCCTCCACATTCGGAGATGGACGACTACCAGGCCTCGAAGCGAGAGCTGAATTTGGAAGAGTATAGCCACCTGTAATGAATCGTCGTCAGTTTTCTGAGGCGTGAAATCAACGATAACGGTACATACTGACTCACAGTTTCATTTCCTCTTCCACGAATCTTCAGACCCTACACACCGTTCCCATACGGCGTGCGCAGAACGATCAAAGCTTGCCCTATGCCACCAGCAGGCAGACCATATCCGAGAACACGCCAACGAGGTTGCACACATGGACTGCTCAACTTCCGACAAACTTTTCCCCTGTGGCGTTCCACACGAAAACCTGCATACCACGGTGCATGGAAGGCCCGACGATGTGGATGGTTCCTGAGCGAGCGACCAGGCTGTTGGTGTCCACCAAACTCCGGCAACGTCACTGGCCGACGGCGAGCTCCCCACCATCAATTCCGTAGGCTCCCCAAGCCGATACAAGTTAGATTTAGAAAATGGTGCAGCCCTGTGAGTGTGAGCATCGCCAGCCCAACCAGACTTGAGCCAGCCCAACATCGCAATTGCTCCAGAAGGCATGCGCTGAACGTCGTCCTCAATACCAATGAGTGGCGTGAGGCACACACTTTGTAATGAGATATGGAGGCGCCCCAAATCTGCTGTAGGAAATAGGGGCCCAATATTGATCGGAACTTTCGGAGGTGAGCTTTCTTGTCGGCAGTAGGCTCTATGGCCGCATGCATTCTGATACGCGCGCGTCTAAGATTCAGTTGGGATGGAAGATAGCTCATTTTGCCTCTCACAGTTGCTTCTTCCACAGAATTCATGTTAGATCATTGGCGAACAAACGAAAACCTACAAGATTAATAATAATCAGAGAGTTCAGTTTGCGATATTTGTTGGTTGCAACGCACCAGATTCTGGTGGAGCCACTCTTCCGTAGGCAGCACTCGGTTGAGTAATCATCACAAGCGTGACCGTATCGCCAAAGCTAAAATAGTCAGTGCGCCACGAGGTTATGTGTTGAGACCATGCAGTATGCCCATCATGAAGAGTTGGCTTCGGGAGGCGAAGTTTGGTTCAACGATCTGGATCACCAAGGAACCAGGACAACTGGGATAACATCGTTCTTCGCTGCCAGCGTCTCACGTCACTACGAGCCGTTCGGTGTTCTGTATCGGAATTTGCAGAATCCTGTTACCTTGGCGTGACACGGCACAGCTCCTGGGATGGTACATTCTGTATTTGCCCGCGCCGTGTGAGGTGATCGTCTACCGTAAACACACCGTAAGTGGTAGTCGCGTGGCTGAGTCTTTCCCGGTAACCGTAAAGCCCTGACACGATGTGGACAAGCCCGGGTGGTGTCTTCTCCGGCTTCTTCGGCGTCGGCTGAAGGTTTTTGGCCGACGACGTAAACTTGAATGATGGTGATCGCTATAGTTGTTGATCTACCGTGATCATCGCGTCGTAGGGAGAACGCTATATCGATCAGCATTCAGCCCGAAATCTCATCGAAATCACCGACCGAGATGAATTTCTCGTTCTCCCGTCCAGCAGCGAACATCTTGCAACATGCTACATGCTGTATCCAATCACCCCCCCAGCCCATCTTCTAGTATATTTTGCTTCCAATCTTCAGCATTTGGAGAAGACTTTTCAAAGCGGACAACCATCCATTTCCTCGTCCTCCAGCGTCCAAATAGAGTTGCAGCTCCGCACGCCATGCCAAACCACCACTTGGCCATCCACCCATTCTCCCATTAGCTCCAGATCTGGGGTTCCGGACTTTTCGCCAGCTGTAGCGAAAAACCAACCCCAACGCTGATCACTAGAATGGTCTTTGCGGGACACGGCTCGGAACAGCGCGGATGAGAATGAGCATTGTCTTAAAGGCGATGGGTGTGACGTCGTACATGTTTGCAGCTGTGTAGACGGGACGGATGGGAGGAGGGCGAGTGTGTGTGGTTGGACGCGGGCTTCGGAGGAGTGGATGTAGGTATGCTGTTGGTCGTTTCGTCTGAAGCGTTGTGGAGCGGGGTGCCTCGTCAAGCTGAAGAGAAGCGTGTTGGGGCTGAGAAGTGAGCACGGACTTGGAGGAATGGATCGGAGGGATGTAATCCCGATGCGATGAAGAAAGAGACGATAAATGGACGACGAAGACTGTTGGTAGGCATGTCGGCGTGAGGAGGAGGAGGAGCAGCGGAAATTATGGGATGTGGAAAAAACGATAACTTGCGGGCGAGTGGATATCGATGATCCAAATTCACACCAACGGCCTTGCTGTTACATGATCACAGTTAATGGACTTTATTCCTGAATAGTAAATTCAACTTCCATTGCTTAGAGGGTATGATGATCTGAGCATGTTCTGCTAATACCTCGGACAATCGTCATGGTCTATCGAAATCCTAAACTTTGCTTCCGCTCTTCCAAGGTTCATAACTGGATCCACCCAAAGTCACTTCGCTGTCCGCCACTCATCATATTTTGAAGTTTACGATCATTTCCCCATCGCGTTGAAACCGGACAACATATCGCCGTCAACTCGTAGGTCAACAACATCACTTTTCACGACTCGTGCTCCTATCCGCTGCTGTAGGATCAAGAGCTGTACCCTTTTTGCCATTGGGGTGGAGTCAACAGGAGATTCTACTATAGAACGCCCAACCTTGAAGATACCGTGGAACTTTGCTCAGCCTGAGAACTCACGCATCATGATGTTCTGACTTTTGGTGCTGCACTGCACACATTCTTGCAGTGGGGTCGTTTCTGAGAGTTATATGGAATCATTGCGTTTATAAGTGGATGCAGTACTCAGTCTTAGGTGTCCGTATAAAGTTGGGATGTTACAGCGCTCGAGGTGTCCGAGTCGTGCATGGTTTCACCAACGGAGTAGCCTTAAATCGAGCTGATAAACACCCCCCCCCTTCATTGTGTCAAGGGCTTGGGTGGTCATTTTGGCCCCAACTATGGCACAATAAGCAGATACGGTGAGAATTGTGAAGTATATCGAGTGAGCTCTCATGACCCTCTCTCGCCAGGCTAGATGTTGATCCAGTAAACTCTGGCAGAGCAATGGCGGACGGTACCCTCTACCATCACCCAATTGTGAATATGCCGGCCGTAGATATTGTCCCAGGAATTTGCTTAACCCATAACTTTATGGACCGATAACCATGACCGTGGTGATACTATACCACAACTTCAACGACCTATTTCTGTTCGCTCAACTTCAAACCCAACTCGCTGTTCCTATTACCTTTAATTACCTTCAACATGAGTAACCCTCACTCTCTCCTTTATTCCTACTCCGAGTCTGTAGACTGTTTCCACAGTGATAATCAATGAACCTCCCCAAGCCGGCGCACTCAACGAGATTCTCGCCACACGTGATCCCCAATATTCTCCATACTCCCCTCCAGCCTTCATTCTTCCTCCAACACACCATATCTCCATCTCCATCTCCCGTTCTACCCAGCAACTTCTCTCGCCCTTCCCGGCGGCAAACCCTCATTGCCGCTGGACACAACTACTGCTCCCTTTCTCGGTAATCCCAACACTGCACAGTGACCACTGGCAGGTATCACCCCCAACTCAGAAAACGCGAGTACTGTACGTAAGAATACTTCATTACCGATACTAGTGAACTGCATCTATTACGTTTGATATCACCATCCCTATCCGGCCCCAAATCCCTAGAATCGCGATATTACATCAAATTTACCCAACCCACCAAAGCACAAAAAGAAAAGAAAAAAAGCAACTCCCAGTCTCATAATCGTTTTCCCTTTTTCATTTATCTCATAACACCCCCTCCCTCCTTCCTTCCTGCATCCACCGCTTCGCCACGCCCCCGCTCTAATAATCCCGTTTCCTCCACACAACCTCGGCCGGGGCCTTCGCCATCGCAATCATACTGGTATAATCGACCTCCGGAAACTCGCCAGGGAGCTCCATCTCAAACAACCTCACCCATGTGGCGAGAATCGTGCCAAGCTGAACATTCGCAAACTGTTCTCCAATGCACCGATGCCGTCCAGCGCCAAACGGCAAATACGGGCTCTGGGTCCCCTTCGAAATCATACCGAAACCGAAATCATGCATTTCCTCGTTCTCATCGGCGGCGCCGTTGGTCTGTGTCTCCCAGCGCGAGGGGTCGAAGATGGAGGGGTTCTTGAAGTAGCGGGAGTCGCGTGCTGACGCACCTGGGGCGGCGAGAACGTAGTGGGTTGAGGGGATTGTGTAGGGAGTCCCGCGGACGACGAGAGGGGATTTGACTTTGCGCATGATGCTGTGAAGGGGGGGGTGCAGGCGGAGGACTTCTTTGATGACGTTGTTGTGGAGGGGAAGGCGGGATAGGTCCTCGTAGGCAAGCGGGCGGGGAGGGTTACCGAGGACGGAGAGCTGCTCTTGCCAGAGTTGCTCAAGCAATTTCGGCTGGTGGGCGAGATGGAGGATGATCCACATTGTTGTAGCCATACTGGTGTGTTGACCGGCCATCAACAACGCAATCATCATATGCGCGACATCGCGATCCGTCACCGGCGTTCCGTCCTTGTACTTCCGGTCCATCAAGTTCCACACCATGTCCGACTTATCCTTGCTCTGCTCCGGGTCCTCTCTCCTCCTCTGAATCACATCCATATAAAACCGCGCCATCTTCCTCTGCGCAATATCACGCCTCCTATTGCCCGGAGTCGGGATCCCCGGCATGAGAAAGTTCATTGGGTTGAAGCCCATATCCAAATCATGAAGATCGGCGGCAAAAGACCCGTTCAACGCATCGCGAACCTCCTTACCCTGCAATGTCCGCGATGCAGTGAAGATGGTGATTTCCGGGATGATCTTGGAGAGCGAAGCAGTGCCTTTGGGACCTTTGAAGAAGGGCGATTTCTTGATGTAGTCTTCGACTTGCTCGACGATGAGCGGGACGTAGCTGCGGAAGGTTTCGGTGGTGAGGCCGAACTTCATGAACTACACAGCCCGTCAGCACTTGTCGAGCAGGAAATAATCAGGGAAAAACCATACCTTCTTCTGCTCCATCAACCGGTGGTTCGGACAATCGTACACCACACCCTCTCCAAACACTGGCGTCGTCAAATTCGTGTACACCTCCTCCGCAGACACCTCCGACAGCTTCGCATTAAACACCATCTCGTTTCCGTGTGGTCCGAGGCACACGGTCATATTGCGTCCGAGCATGACATACGTAAAAACATCTCCATACTATCCGCCCTCATCGTCAGCCCCTCATCTCCTATCCTTCTCCTCCATCTTCCCACCCCCTGATGTGACATACCTTCTTCTGGTTATCCCCAAAAAAACGATACGGATCCATTCCATAGGCCACGGTGCTCCCAATCCACGGGAAATAATGAAACACCACCGGCGGCTTCTTGGGATCTCGCAGGAGAATCTGTTGCAGCACATTGGCGACGACGGCGAAGACGAGGATGGCGCTGCCGAGGATGAGGACGTAGAGCGGCGTGGGGAGGGCTGAGAGCTCGAGGAGCACGGGTTGGAGGGGTTGTGCAAGGGTTGAGAGGACGCCCATTGTGAACTGTTGCGGTGGTGAGGAGGAGGAGCGGTAGATGCAGAGGGAGAGGGAGAGCTGAGAGGGGAGGAGGAGGAAGAGAAGAGCAGAAACGGGGGGAGGTGAGGTGTCTAGTGGTGGGAGGGAGGGAGGGTATCTGTCGTCGGCGTGGTCGTCAGGGGGTTAACGTTAACGTTAGTCCGTTAGTCTAGTTCTCTCTCCAGCAGGTGGTGGCAACAACAACGTTTCTCAACTCTTCACAATAATCCTTATGCTTCAATTCCCCCATCGTCTACTCCCCTTATATATATCTCTCGGGGGCGGAGTCTTCCATCCCTCAATCCCCCCCTCACCCCCCTTTTTGCGGACAGACACCCGAAAACTTTCAAAGCCTCCGCGCCCCGCAACAGTCCAATCAGCGCGTAGGGGTTCCTGCAGCTGTACACGATCACGATCACGAGAGCGAATACGAACACGATGCGTTTGTCGGACGACAAATCAGGCGTGGTGTGCACCACCACTACATACGATACGGTACATACCGCCCCGGTAATCGGGGCGAGATTGTATTTCTCCGAAGATGATGTTCCGGAGAGAGGATCAGGGTGAGCGTTTTATATTGATATCTGGATAGTCGGGGGGATGCAGACGACGGTGAGGACAACGCACATCGCATCTCAGGTCAGGATGCGGCCTGTCTCTCCGCTCCGGAAAGCAGACGGATGTTCGGGGTTCAGGGTCCGGTTCGAGTTGCAGTTGCCATATGCCCCCTTACGAGACGATGAAGGGGTTACGCGTACATATTGGACTCGCTCCGAGTGGGTAGGAAGAGTTGATGTTGATGTTGACGTGTTTTATTCAATTATCCTACTTAATTGTGTATGTCTACACTAGCTAGGTACGGCGCCTGACCCCTAAGATCCTCCTGATCCCAGGGTCCAACGTTGACTATACTAACCCCCAAGCTATCAACGTCCCATATCATCACGGCATCCAACCACCAATACGTCCTTTCCACATTGTCCCATCCTCATACACCCAGTCGTCGACATGATAAGATCTCAAACCCCAATCCAAGACAAAGAAAACAGACATATGAAGAAACACACAAAACAACATGCAACAAAGATCCGATAATAAAAAAACCCAACCAGGAGAACAAACCCGCGCAATCCCGCTCTCCAAACACAACCAAGAACGCTCTTACCATGACGCACCAACGCCCATAAGCACGCCTTAAGTTCCGCATACCAACTCCCCTTCTTCCAACCACCAGCTCCAACCCCAATATGATAAGAAAAAGAAAAAAACAAACCAACCAACCAACCAACCAACCAACAAGATATAACGCGGTATCTAACCCCATCTCAACAATGATCACAAAGAAAGCCCCATATTTTATCACCAATAACCTACTTCCCCTTCCCCTCCAACTCGGGAAACAACGTGCCCTTTATTCCCTCTGTAGAGCCCTCACTATACAGTATCTCCTCCGCGCCTTTGCCGCCCACATGCATGAAGGCCTTCGTATTCACATCCAACGGTGGCGACCTTGGTGTGACTCCCCCAGCCGCAGCGGGGGATGACGAGCGAGCCTTCTCCTTCCCTTTCCCCTTATCTTTCTTTACAGATCCATTTGACGCGGCAACAACATCTGGAGCCGCAGCTGCTTTCGCTTTCGCTTTACTCGGATTCACGAGTGCCATGTTGCGCAGTCCCGGTGCGTGTGCGAGAAGTGTTCGCTCCCGTTCAACCCTCTTCCGTGAGAATGCCAGTCCACCCATTTGTTCGGTAACGCTGCTGAAGGAGTCCTTGATGCTGAACCGGCTGCCGGTCAGCCATGGATGCTCCAAGCACTGATCAATGGTGTATCGTCGGCCTGGGTGCACTTCGAGCATGTGTTCGATCAGGTCAAGAGCGGCGTCAGAGACCGGATCCCAGTATGGGGAGGGAAAATCATAGCGGCCATTGCGGATCTGATCGGAAAGGTTGTAGGGGTGCTCAGGGGTACAGAGCTCGTCAGAGAATGGAGGGAAACCGCAGAGGCAAATGTAGAGGACCACGCCGAGGGACCAAATATCCACGGCTCGGTCGTACCTGCGGGTGTCATTGCTGCGGAGAATTTCCGGTGCGACATCTGAGTATGTCAGTATGTGTTCAAGACTTATAGTGTTTTGTGCAACTTACAGCTTGGAGTGCCACAACTGTTTCACGTTAGTCCATGTCTTGAGCAAATCAGATGAAACAACTTACAGAGATGTGGTGAAAGATTCTTCACCAATGATTTTAGCGAGGCCAAAGTCGGCGAGTTTGACGTGGAGAGAGGCCTTGTCGGTGATGAGAATATTCTCGGGCTTAATGTCGCGATGAACAATGTTGCGGTCGTGCTGTACTCGTTAGCTTAATCATCAAAGAATGTGCGGGGATCATACCAGATATTTCAATCCGCTGAACAGCTGCTTAAACACTGTCCGTGCCTCAACCTCGCTAAGCTTTTGATGTTCAATAATGTAATTGAAGAGCTCGCCTCCAGGAGCCAGCTCCAAGATAAGGAAAACGCCATCGTCCTCGTCATAGCTGTTCTTCAATCCCAGGACATTTGGATGTGATACCGACTGCAGCACCGCAATTTCCTGACCCAAACTATTCGATGTAGAAGGATCAGCATTTGGCCGCTTGCTGAAAACCTTGACCGCGTAGTTGTTTCCAGTCGACTTCTCCGTTGCCATGTAAACCGTCGCAAAGTGGCCAGAACCGAGGGGTGGGCCGAGCTCCCACTCGTCACGGAACTGACTAGATCTCCGATGTTGCGGGTAGCGGAACACGAACTGGATTCCTCCAGCAATCTCAATCTCGTCGCCGTTGTTGAGTCTTCGACGGTGGTTGCGGCCAACCACAACACTGTTAATCCATGTTCCGTTGCTGGACAGATCCTCGAGGACCACGTTGAATGTGTTGTTTTTTATTTCCTTGAAGTTGTTAGATCCTGTGATTTTTTTCCAGACACGGAAGTCATACTTTGTACAGAATGCAGTGCCTATTAGAGATCACCGCAGAATCGATGCGATGATCACACTCGGCATGCCGGCCAATCAGAAATCCACTGGCAGCATTGACTTTCGAGCCCCTCTTGCTGGTCCCATGCTGGCTCTTTTGCGGCGTATTAACAACACCCTTGTTCAACTTGATCGTCTTTCTGTTCTCATCGCTGCTCGAATTCAGCGGGACGAGATAACCCCACGCCGTTGGATCGGGCTGAGAGGCAGCTTCATCGTCGATGGGAGGCGGGCAATAAAACTGGGACGCAAGCTGGGTGGGTTCCAGCTGCGGTCCCGGAGACGAGGATATCGGGGTGAGCTCTTCACGAACGGGAACCGGCGGCGGAGGGAGACGGTCCTTGTCCACGTGGTCCGAAGCTGCTGGCTCCGGAGCAGACTTCCCCGCCTTCTTGTGAGCTTTGACGTTCTTGGGCTTGCTGGGACCAGCTGGAGCTTCTTCGGCGGCGGGCTTTCCTTGGATTCGCTGCGACCTACGCGGCTTCTTCGCTTCACCTTCGTCGTCGGATCCGGGGGTCTCGGGCTTCCAGCGGAAAAACATATCAGCGCAAAGGTTCCACATAATTTCACATGAGGCCTGGTGAGATGGAAAAGTCCAGGTCGTCGTGGCCAAAGGGAAGGAGGACAAGGAAAGGAGGATGAGTAATGAGGGGCAGTGAAGGCCTCAAAGAAGGTGGCAGAACCGTTTTCGCTCACCTGGGTGCGTTTCAGAACGCTTCTTTCATGTCGCGGACTCATAGTGACAGTGTGCTACCTGAGGCTTTTGGGGCCAGAGATGAGCTCGTAGTTAGCCTGACCACTGTGAGCGTGAGCAGCCCCAGTGATCTGTGTTGCACACTGCGCGTGCCGGGGAGGTTGGAGATGACGGGGAGCTGGGGGGAGGGGGGGAAGTGGACGGGGCGATTGGGGCGCGGATTATGGTGCGTCGCGCGTGTCTGGTGGACAGTGTGGGAGGTGTTGTGACTCAATGGAGGAGAGCGAGCACAGAACCAGGAAGGCGGCGGTGAGACGGATGGTCAGAGGGGCAGGTTTTGAGGGAGCGGGGAACGGTCAAGAGTGGCTGGATGGTGAGGACCACGCGGGGAAGATACTGGGCGTGGTGGAGGAAGATGGCGAGCTGTACTCGTGCTCTCGATGGGTGAGTGCAGGCAGCTCTCTCAGCCGCGTGCGGTTGGTGGTGGCTTTGCACATGGATGCCTGTCCCTCAACATCAACATTTGGGAGTGATCAATTTTAAAGAACTCTAGTCACCACATTTTGCATCGTAACGCATATATTTTTATATTGACATGTAGCTGAGAAGCTGGGGATTATAATCATTGCACGATGGCCATCTCAACTGAAAAACTGGACGTGATATTGAGCAAAGAATGCAATTTGCGTGATTTCACGGCACTGCCTGCATCATCGCAAGTACCCATCTTCACCAAACCCAGCTTGTTGGATAGCTACACCGGGATACTGATTGTGTGCATTTCAACGCAAATGCGAACAATGACGCTGAAAGCAAACTATTTGGAGATCACGAAATATTAATATCACAGATTCAGAGACACCCACAAGGCCAACGGCGCCAAAACGTCGGCGCTATCAATAAGTCGGATGATGAGGATCGCGGTGATCAAGCTTGATCAAGAGGGGAGTTGTGGAGTGTGGCTGTATCAGCTTACCAGCCACATGCCCCAGCCACAATGCAACTTGAACAGTCCAACCTCATCCACGTACTATTTATCACTCGCTTGGTTTTCACATCATCTGCTGGTATTCCGAAACACGGTCTTGCTCATCGTCAAAGCTCCCAATGTGGGATTCATATATAGCTTGGATTATCTTCATCTTGGTCTTCATCCTCACCCTATCCATCACCCATACCCACTGCACCCACCACAAAGCGCCAAAATGATATCCAACACAAACCGTTGGTCACCGCAAGAGAAAAGGATGATTTTGTCCCCACCCCAGAACTGGTAAATGGAGATAACGTAATGTCCGTGGAATACAGAGAGGGACAAAGAGGTGGGTCTATTTCATTGAGTGTCGTCCGAATTATCGCAGACAATAACATTCGTATCCACCACCATCACCGCCAGAAGTTACACACCCGACACGCCCAACACGCCCAACATGTTGGTTCCAAGGCGGCGCTCTTTTTCTTGTTCTTTTCTGCGTTCTCCACCAAGGAAAAATGAAGATCCAGGGTTCGAGTATCAACATTGTAGTCGGATACTAGTAGTTAGTAGACATTCGACAGGAATAGAGGCAATCTCACGAGTCTTGAGAGTTGAGACGGGGCCGCAGGAGTATGTCAGTGCTGGTAGAGTGGCTGTTGACGGGGAGGAATAGGAGTGTACGATGACGACTCCTCGGGTGATGAGCTCCATCTCAGGTAGAGAGTGGAAAGAATGAATTCGTCACTTCCAGGAGAATAACAGGCATGGATGGCGCCCCGGGGATAGTGGGTCTAGGAAGGTTGTAACCCGAGGATATAGGGTATGCGATCCAGAAAAACCATATACCAGCATGCAGGATCATACTGATAAGATCAACAATCCAAACGCCGCAAAGCTCGGTCCTTCCAACCAGATCCTCCTTCATCTCCGCGTGACCGGGCGCTGTATGTGGTGGATTCGACCGTCCTATCTAGGCTCTTTGCGCCGCCCCTAATCCAGCCAGCCAGATATTGGCTCAAAGCCCCCCAAAGCGTTCATAGGGCTGCACGAGGTGTATCCTCACTGGGATGTATACCCGCACCAAAAGCCTGGATATTCCCCATAGCATCCAACTCCACAAAACACCATGCTTGACAAATCCCCCCATCACCGCCAGCCGCAGACACAACAACAATATGTGCCATGCCCCTTCCCACGCGGATCCAACGTGATAATATCGTGTCGATTTTGTGTCCCCAAAGTCCGCGTTTCCTCCAGTCGGCATCAATATGGTGTTCGCACGCACAATAATTGATTTTCTCGGTATCCCATCATCAGGAGATGAGTAATCCCTCTCTATCTCGCTATCCTCTTTCTCTCGCACCATCGCAACAGCAATACATCGGCCATAAGTTGGAGCTCCTTCTGAAATACCTGCGATAGGTTTTGTATCTCCGCTTTCTCCGTCCGGTGATGATGGTGAGGGAAACAGACTCAAGGCGAGCACATAGATGTCGCGGATCCGGGCATGGAGCTGGAGCGAGTGGAGGTGATTCTGCAGCCGTTCTAGTGCTCAGACCGCGGGAGAGAAACAGGATAGGCTATGGGATACGCATTGATGTGGTTGACGAGGATCGGGGAGGGGGGTAGGCGAGGGTCGCCTTTGGAGCTGCTGCCTTTTGATGGAGGGTGTAGTGGTGGGTTGGTGGATGGTGTTGGTGGAGAAGGTGGGAGGGGGGTTTTGGACTCACGCCTTGGAGGGACTGTTGAACTCTTGACGTCAACGCAAAAGGCTTGAAGGAGCGTATATACCCGACATACTTCCGTCCTCCCTCTCTTTCATGCTCTCAGTAACAATGGCGATTACACCTTGGACATCCATACTTCCCTCAAGTCGTTCTTCGCCTCCAGCGAGTGCCACATCATGACCCGCATCATACCTCATAACCGACACCAAATCCCCACCCATCCATCCTAATCTCCCCCTCCCTCCCTCCCTCTCCTCCACTCAACCCCTCTACCCCCTCCCATTTGTATTGGCACTCCACCCACCCCATCCACCCGGCGCATTCCCCGTCTGTGGCCCCCACCACCCTCCCGCCGTAGGCGGACTTCCCGGCACCACAAACCCATAATCCCCCAACGCATTATACCCATTATACGGATACGCTCCCGCAGTGCCATACCCAAACGCATAGCTTCCGATCGCGAGTGTTCCCGGACCCCCGCTCACATTATTCCCGATATAATCCCCATTCCCATTGAATCCAGTCGCGATAGCGTTGAGTGTGGAAGTAGCGGGTGGGGGTGCGTATACAACGCCTTGGTCTCGCGCGGCTTGGACTCCGAGGGAGATGAGTGAGACTCCGGCGGCTTGGGGCGGTGGTGCAAACGAGGATGCGGTGACGGTGAGACCGGAAAGGGGTTTTGGCGTCGGGGGGGAGACAATAATTGCGGGGACTGGGGGGTTGCGGCGGGGGCGTGGGGCCCAGTAGGAGTCTGGAGGGATCAGAAAGTGGGGGTTGGGGTTACTGGACATGCGGGTGTGGCGGTTCGGAGAGTGTTGATGATGATTTGTTTGTTGATGGGTATGGAGGATGCTGGAGAGATGCTGGAAAGACGGGGAAGGGAGGGATTTAGGGAGGACGGGGAGAGGCCTGAGGGGGAGGATATTGAAGATGCAAGCTGGAGGTGGGGGATGAGTAAATGGGGATCCAGGGGAGGATGGAGGAAATTTAATGTGTGTAACAGTCTTCGTGGTCGTCCGATGTATGGTTGGATTCGGATGGGCAAGTTGAAGGCGAGGTCCGTTTCGTATAGTAGGGATTCTTCTTGGATGTTATGTACCTGCGTATATTGCCGTATCCAGTTCAGACAAAATAATCCGCCAATTGTCGTCTGATTGTCTGTATCTCTCCCCGTTTTATAGGTTTCGTTTCTACGCCTGCGATGGTTCTTTTTGGCGATAACTGTCTGTAGGCACTGACGGCGGAGCTTTTATACCCCTCCATCCACCAGCTCTTCACGCACCTGAGTCATCTGCTGTGACACCATCTCCTTGTAACACCGCCTCAAAAGTCAACACCTCCACTGTTCAACTTGCACCTTACACCACGTTGGTGGTCACTGGACAAGGTTCGCTGCTCTGCGAGTGCTGAATTGTGATGCACGTTGCCCTAACTAGGCGACAAAGCTCAATAGGCTACGGTACAACTTCACACTATGATTCCCTGCTCCTGACAACAAATAATGACTCTTTCTCTATTCTGAGACTATTACAGTAATGTTCGCAATCAGGACGCAGGATAATGACACAAGAATGGAACCATGGCCAATGGGGCAACAATAATCATACTAATCATAATCATAATCATAATCATAACCACCACACCACCCTCACATTCATCTTCCTTTTCCACAACCTCCGCCACAACCCCTACGACACCACGCCATCCACATCACAACACAAACCCTATCCCCAAATATTGTCTTTGAGTAACACCAGTACCAGTGCCACTAATCATACTATCTTACTATAATTATACTTTGGATAACGTTATGGCCATCGTATGTATACTTCCAAAAACCCTTAACACAAGCGTGCTGATACTGCAGCTGAAACCTCAAACAACAGCAGCATGACAAAGACAAGAAGTCACGCTCCATGCAATCCTTTCATCCAACGTGCACTGGGAACACATGCATCACTTCATCATCCCGCCCTGTGCACTGGCAACCGCCATTCAGATGAGATCCACAAAACCATGAATCTCCAGCCACCGCATCAACCATAACCATACCAATAACAATACGCCACAATCCACAATCGGCAATAGAATGACTCAATAATCCCGCGAATGATGCTGCTGCAACCCTTCCTACCTACCGTGCTACCGTATTGTATATAGAGTGTAGCCTAGTACGTTGCTATAACAACTTGAACAACAAACCCCGGAAATTGACCGAAAAAAAAATACGCAAAAAATAAATAAAGAGAAAGACCAAGAAGACAAAAGAAGAAAAAGAAAAAAAAACCAAAACCAAGAAACGACAAAAAATCCAATACCGACTCCGATCCCATACCCCAATCCTATCCCATCCAGTCCAGCCCAATCCGACTGATCCGATCCGATTCGATTTCCCACAACTCCGAGGTACAATAGTAATAGTAACAGTAATAAGAATATGGTAACTTCTGGTATCTTGTGGTATCTTTCGCGACTCTATGACTCTCCGAGTCTGATTCCCCGGGCCTCTCCCCCGGGCCTCTCCCGCGCCCCTTCCCTCCCTGGCGCCCCCAAACTTATTTCTGGGCCTGTTCCAATGCTCCCATTCACAGATATCTTATCTACTTCTCTTCTTCTGTACAGAATCACTCTACTTCATCTCCATCCACACAGTTCCATCCCCACATCCCACATCGCCACATCGCCAGTCCCCACTCCACACTACCTCCTAGGCGTCATCATTCCCCCATGCTGCAACTGCTGATAATGCTGCTGCATCTGCTGTACATACTGCCCGGACCCCATTTGCGGCATCTGCATCCCGTGATACTGGGCTCCATGCCCCGCCATCCCCGTATTCGACATCCCCATCCCCTGCTGCTGCTGTCGTCCGCCCGATCCATAACCACTTCCCATCACGCCCGCGCTCGCGCTCGGTCCGGGCCTCTGTCTTTGCGCCGGTGCCTGTGGTTGTGTTGGCGTCGGTGGTGGTAGCGCCGCTGACACAGCCTCCGCATCATCTTCCGCCTCAACCCTCATCATGACTTCCTCCAAAAACGCTTCCAGGAAGCCACTGATTCCATCTCCCATGATGACTGGTGCCGCGTGGTCACATTCCTCGATTTCACGGAACACGCTGGCGGCGCGCATTACGAGGCGTTTTAGCTTCTCGTGGGCGTTTTGGCGGTCTTGAGTTCGTTGCGATGGTTGTGATCGTAGGGAGGCTTGGAGGATTGATGAGCGGCGGTTGAGGGCGGATTCGAGAGCAGGGATGATGACGCCGCTGAGAGCGGTCATGTCGTCTGAGTTCGTGGAGCTTATGGAGGCGGGTTTGGATGGAGGGGATATCATTGAAATCGGGCGGCTTGATGATGATGAGGGTTGTTGTTGGGGGGCAGCTGGGGGAGGGAGGGAGCGGCGGTTGTCGTTGAGGGATGGCTTTGCAGAGTGTGGGGATTGGAATGGCACTGCCGTTGGTTGCCGTGGACCACCGAGCCCTGGGGGTGGGATCAGTGGTTTCTTTTGGTGGGATTGTTGCTGTTGCACGAGATCCTTCTGATGCTGCTGGATTTCCTGAGCCCGGCGCATCTGCTCCTGTGCAATATCCGCGGAACTCTGGCGACCCAGTTGAGGTTGTGGGAAGGCTGTGTAGCTGGTCCGTTGTCGCAGCTCCATGTGGGGAGCTGGTGGAGGATGTGGCCGTGGGCTCCGGTTATTCTCCATTCCTGGTGGCGGGGTCTGTGTAATCTTCATCCAGCTCATGTCTTTGGCGAGCTCCTCCTGTAATGCCATGTCGGTGGAAGCACCGCTAAACTGTCGATGATGGGGTGGTTGAGGTGGTGCGGAAAAGTCTTGAGATCTTCGTGGTTGGTTATCCGTTGGAGGCCGTTGAGGCGGGGAATATTGTGGTGCTTGGTACGCTGGTGGCTTTTTGAGACCTCGTATTGTGTCTGTCGAAGCATAACCAGAATCTCTGGAGTTGTGTGCGGGGACTGGAGGAGAGCTGGGATGATGTTTGATGAGTTCCTGTGCCGCAATCCCACGGTTAGGAACTGGCGGTGCTACTCGTGGCTGCTCTTCTATCCGCCGATCTTGTTTTGGTGGTGGGAGATAATCATCTGGCTCGCTAATGTTTTGCGCTATATGTCGCATATTTGCTTGGGCAGCACTAAGACTCTTCAAACCTGATGTTGTACCCCGCCCAGGGCGCACTGTTCCAAAATCCCAGAGAATACTCTCATCATCGGAGCTATTTGAGCCATTGTTACCTCCATATGTTGCGTCATCATCGTCATCGCTGTCCTTCTTGTGGCCATTTTCCATCACCCATCGTTCATGCCGCTCAATCAACTCTGTCAGATACGTCGTGCGCTTCGCTTTCTTCAACCACGGATGCTTTAGTAGCTCTTTCGCTGTAGGGCGATCACGCGGATCCCGCTGCAAACAAAGACTAACAAAATCCTTGAACCGATCCGAGAAATTTCCTTCCAGCTGTGGCGGTTGATTCTTAGGAATCAAGAATAGGACCTTCATTGGGTGGATGTCAGCATATGGAGGTTCTCCTGTAGCCAACTCAATCGCTGTGATACCAAGAGACCAAATATCGGCCTTCTGATCGTATCCGGATTGCTTAATGACTTCCGGTGCCATCCAGAATGGGGTGCCGACGAAAGTGTTCTTCTTTGTCATCGTGGCGGTCAGCTGTCCTGAGACGCCAAAATCCGCAAGTTTGACCTGTCCGTTCGAGCTAAGTAATATGTTGGCAGCTGGATGAAGTCAGCACTCTTCCGTAGCCGGCCCACTCAAAAAACAAACCTTTTATATCCCGGTGCAATTTGTTATCACCATGTAGATACTCCAATCCCATCAACAAGTCCCGGATAATGATCATGATGTACTCCTCCGGAATCAATCCCGGTTTCAGCAGATCCGCGCAGCTCCCGCCAGAGCAATATTCCATGATGATCCATAGATCAGAGCCTTTCAAGTAGCTGCCATAGTACTTGGTGACGTACGGGGAATTGAGTTCGGAGAGAATGTTGATTTCTTGGATGATGTCGTCGACTTCGTCTTCCGCATTTTCGACATCGATGACCTTGATCGCTACCGATTCGCCCGTTCGCTTATCGACACCCTTATAGACTTTACCGAAACTACCACCGCCTGTGCTTCGAAAGTGGTATGTTAGCAAGGCTTTCCTGGAACATGAGTGGCCAGGCAACAGTAGCTGCAGCAGCCAAGCACAACGTTCAAGAAGCGATGAGGAACGTACCAATTCCATTCTGTTTGGTGTAGAGCGTCTCTGGGTCGATGATGCCGCCTCCAAAGCCACCGAACCCGTCGTCCTGCTTCATGGTCCCCATATTTGAAGCTCCAGGAGAGTTCCGGTAGCTGATGTGTCTTGATGAGGCCATTTCGTGTCCGATGGAGTTGTCCAGCGAGCAGTGGCCCAGCGAGGAGAATGGGTATGGGTTGGACGTGTAGGCAGCTCCAGAAGGCGTATTCTCTTTGAGATTTGCAGGCGGATTTGGTTTCCGGATGGTACGATGCGAAAGCGAGGTGCGGAGGGAATGGCGGGCGGCTCAGCACCTCCGGAGGTAGCGAGAACGGTACAGCAGGTGTTGACAGTGGCGGGCAAAGAGAGGCAGAGCAGTGGCAAGAGAGCAGAAGGGGGCCTGTCCAAAAGAGCGGGGGAGCAGGCCAGAGATGGATGGCTGGTGGAGGGGGGGAGGCGATGGTGGAGGGGGGTGAGGGGTGGTTTTCTTCAGCGGGGCTTTCGGGGAGGAGGAGGGAGCCTGAGCTCACAGGCGTCTCTGGTGGGTGGTGGGACAGACAAGAGTGTTTGGATCGACAACAACCGCCGTAACCACGACCGTCACCAGGGGCAGCAACAGGAACAACAACAACACCAGTTGGAGCCGCCGCAAGGAGTCTACCGGTGTGAGCACAGTCGGTTACAGGGGGCTATGTTGTTGCTGTCCTTGTAATCTACAACTACGTACGAAAAACCCGTTCGCTGAGGACTTTAGGAAGTTGAATCATTCATGCGCAGAGTCTTCTTCCATTTTTATCGGCGTGCGCAGAGCAGGCACCACATGGTGGTCATCTCTCACTACCAGCCGAAACCATCTCCGGTGCGGAAATTCTCAAAATGGATGGACGCACAGAATGTGTGGAGGTTGAGTTAGAATATATGTCTCATCACGACAACACTGTTCTAACTGAGGATCACGTCCGTCACCTCGTCCGCGAGTGAACAGTGGTGAGCCCAGTTGCGTCATGCCTCCAGCTCTCCTCCAACGCCACAGAAGACATGATAAAGGTCAACATGAAATCTGCGAACGTTGGCAAGTAACGCTCACGAAGCCCAAGTTGTACCTCTCCGCCATCATCTCAAGCCTATTTTAATCTGGTTTGCTCAGAACACAGGCAACCCGCACAGAACGGCGACCGCTCTGTCATCCGTGCCCCGCGTTCCCTTACACTTGCCCACACCAGTGGAACAAGTCACTCCAACTTCTCCAATCCAACACACAACCGCCCCATCCCCACGGTTCCATCCCTCTCTTCCCGCCGCCATCAGCTTTTATCCCCCCTCGACCTCTCCCGCCTCCTCACTCCCGAAACTCCTCCCTCCCACAGCTTTTCGCCGTCAAAGCTCGCAGCCTGTAGCTCCACTGACCTCCGACCGCCGCCATGGCTTCCCACGAGGAGCTTATCGACCAGTTTGTCGCCATTACCGATGCGACCGCGAGCAAGGCGGATACCTACCTCAGAGTTTCCGACTGGGATCTTGAGCGGGCCATCCAGCTCTTCTTTGAGACTGGCGGGGCGATGGATGCACCTCCGGCGGAATCATCACGCCCAGGTGCCAGTGCTTCCAACGCTCAGGTAATCGATGACGATGATCTTGGTCAAGCACTGCGGGCGAGTGGGGGAGCTGGAGTCTATGAAGATGATGAAGCGATGGCTAGACGGCTACAGGAGGAGTTTTACGGGGCTACTGGGGGTGCGGGTGGTGGTGATGAAGTCCGTGCACCTATACCACGGACCCGGGAAACTTTGGTCGGGGGGTATGATGAGGAGGAATATGAATACCAGGAACCGCCAAGGAGGCGGACCACAGCGGGTAAGAGCAGATAGGAGAGATGAGATGGCGACTCGATACTAACCTCCATAGGTCGTGCCGGAATCTTCAACCAACAAAACCCCGTATGGGATGATCCTGATGAAGACGGTATCAGTCCTGAAGAGCGTCGCCGTCGTCGCCTCGCTGCCGCTACTGGAGGCGAATCCGAACGCTCTGCCCGCGACCGTTCTCTCGCCGAACTCTTCAGCCCACCATTCGACATAATCTCCAACCTCGAATGGGACGATGCGCGCGAAGAAGCCAAAGAGGTGGAGAAATGGATCCTGGTTAACGTCCAAGACAACTCAATTTTCCAATCACAAGTCCTCAACCGCGACATCTGGAAGCACCCAGAAGTCAAAACCACCATCACAGCCAACTTCATCTTCCTCCAGCTAAACCGAGCCGGCCGTGACGCAAGAGACTACATCCGTCTCTACATCCCCGATGCCGCATCCCCTGAGGCAGCCTACAACGGCTCCGAAGCCCTCTTCCCCCACATCGCCATCATCGACCCCCGAACAGGCGAACAAGTCAAAGTCTGGTCCAAACCTCCCTCATCCCCCATCGAATTCGTCCACGACCTCCACGAATTCCTCGACCGCTATTCCCTGAGCGTAGACGCCAAGAACCCCGTCCAGCGCAAACCGAAACCCAAGAAAATCGACGTTGACAGCATGACAGAAGAAGAAATGATGCGCATTGCAATGGAAGAATCCCTCGGCGCCGCCTCTTCCTCCACATCAAACGTTGTCCCTCATGACCCAGACGCATACACTCGTGAGGATACCAACATGATGGATATCGAACCCCCTGCTCCTCCGCACCGCTCGCCATCACCCGAACCAGCACCAGTACAAAACACCCCCTGGGCGAGAATCTCGAGTACGAATCACCACACCGAACCGCCACCTGGGCCAGCAACAACGAGAATCCAGTTCAAGCTGTCCGACGGAAGCCGTGTGATTCGGAGATTTGGCCTCCAGGAAACGGTCGAACAAGTGTTTGAGTATGTGAAGGCGGACTTGTTGCCGGAGGAGGCGAGGAAGAAGGGGGATGAGGGGATCTTGGAGAGAGAGGTTGAGTTGGTCAGTTTGGGGAAGAAGTTGGTCGAGTATTTGGAGCAGACTGTGGAGCAGGCCGGGTTGAAGCAGGGGACTGTTATGGTGGATTTTCTGGATTAGGGTGGGGAGGGGTGAGGGGTTAGTAGACTGAGGTGAAGGGGGTGGCGGGGAAGGGGGTCCAGAGGGGAGGGAGATTGATGGGGAGGAGTGATGAGGTGAGAGAGCAGCTAGTAATGATGGTGCATGTATTTATCTCGAAGCACAGGACGTACGCTAAACCAGAATCCAAACATTTTTTTTTTTGCTTTTTTTGTCACTTTCATCCATTTCTTCATTTCTTCATTCTTGTTTTCTTTCCTCTTCTACTGACTCTGTTCCGTTCCTTGGTTATTTTCGTTCTGTTTATCCCAGTTTTTGGGTGGTGGTGGTTGTTGGCTCGTTCTTTCTCCTTTCCTGGTTGGGATTGAACGAGGTCGAGTACTATGCTAAACACGTGCTTAGGCGCGGTAGACACGGTTGATACGCACACGAATAACACAGTAAAGACCCTTTTCATTATCATGATCCCGATTATCCCCATCCTTCTCATTATCCTCATCATTGCACACTAACCACGCATCCAGATCAAAAACCCCAACTCCCCCAACTACTAAGCCATAACCCTGGCCATAGATATCATCTAGTTACGCCGCAATTTCCTCAAATCAATCCCCAACAAATCCGCCGCCGTATACGCCGGCACTCCTTCGATCATGCGCGAAGACTTAGGTCCATCGCCATTTGCCTCATCAGACCCCATAGCGTCATCGTTTCCCACATTCACATTTCCTGTGGATCCAGAAGATCCACTCGAGTTCAAGTTACCTGTATTGGTGGCAGTTGTGCTGTCGGGGATTGTGATAGTGGTGATGGTGATTGTGGTCGTGACAATAATCGTGTTGGTTGTGCTAGGTTGAAAAGTGGTGCTGGCTGCCGCTGGAACAATCGGGAGGATGGGGGCTATTGGGGAGGATGGGTGGGTTGTTGGTGCAGTAGACGGGGTGGGAGGGGTGGTGGAGGTGAGGGTTGTGGGTGTGGTGGGTGTGGAAGGGGAGGGAGACATCTTGACGGTGATTTTCTTGAGAGTTGTTGTGGGTCATGATACCACTGGCACTGTTGATGCAGAAGAGGATGGCGAAGAGAGTGACAGCGAGGCGGTTGATGAAGAACGTTGTGGTGGTAGGGCAAGATGAACCTCCGCATGGGCAGAGATAGTGAGAACGGGAGACTGGTAGATGGGATAATGGGGAATGAGGGAGCCAGAGGGGCATTCAACTTCAGCACTGGACTGCTGGACAGCTGAATGTTCTCTTAGTTTACCTGGTCCCCCATTCTCTCTTCCAGTTCTACAATAACCGCAGAATTCCCACCTTGGTGTTCAACCTGCGAGCGAGGGTCCCAGAAAAGAAAAAAGTGCTGGAAAGGGAAGGTAGACATGAGGTCAATAATTCCCTAAAACAACATCCGGAGCTCCCGAATTTCCGTTTCCATTTCCCGCACCTGGCCTACATTATCAAACACGCGCAGAACTTCCTCAATATCTTTCTCCGTTGCTGCACACCCGGCAAATATGGGGACGAAGAGGATCATCATGAATTTCAGAGCACGGAATAACTTTAGTTAGGAGGGAATGTTAATGCTGTCGTCGGAACGTGACGGAGGCCAGCTGTACTGGGGGTTCATCCTGTTGCGGATTTTGTCCATAAAGCCGGGCATGGAGATGGAAGGCATCGAATCGGGTCGGGATGCGGGATAAATCGGTTACTCAAACTATCTGAGAGAAAAAACGACAAGGAACTGACTGTTATCGGTGGTATGGTATCGGAAATGTGCGCTGGAAAAAATTGATGAGCCAGATTCGCCGCCGACTCCCCCGCAGTTTATAACCATCGCCAGAGCCGGAAAACTTGGACTCGAGGAGACACACCATAATGTACATGAGGTCCAAATACCGATTCTCTAACCTTGGTCCGTGTGAGCATTCCATGAGTATTCTTTTCGGGCATGATGGATGTTGAATTGTGATAACAAGTGGTCACAAATCATCACTCGTTAGTATCGCTTCAGCGAGGACTCAGGGTGCCTGGCCCGGCGGGGGAAGCCCCAAATACACAAAGCAACATAGCGAACAACATTGGCCCCGTAACGCTGGAAAAATAGTGACTTTTCAAGCAGCTCGACCCAATCCAATCCAATCCGATTTGTCTCATCATCGATACTCGAGTGAAGATCAAGGTGCAGATCGAGACGGAAACTTCGTGGATAGAGAAGGTGATGGAGATGCGGACTGAGGAGACAAAAGTTTATATATATGTAATAACAAGAACACAACTAGTCAACCAAAGTCGACAAAAACGGCCATGTCAAATACCATAACTTTCCCGCTATGCAAAAAAAAAGAAGAAGAAAGACAACCAGAAAGCTCCGCAAAACAGCTTTTGTCTTCAATTCCTCCCCATATTCGTCCACCGCGGCAACACGACCGGTCAACCTAACCGGTTCCCCCAACCTACGCAAAAATCTGGCTGAATATACTTTACGACCGTTACCTTCCCCACTTGTGTCCATTCTTCGTCGGACTCAGGTTCATCTCAAACATATCCTCGAAGCGTATCTTTGTTGGATCTGAATCATGTTAAATAAATGAGGAGTACTATGGGGAGGTGTTACGAACGCTTTGAACCCTCCTTTGATGTAAAGATCAGGTTGCTGAAGACGTGGAGGCAAGTAACAAGGTCATAACCATAGTTACAGGCCGCCGAGGACTTTACGCCGCCTTCGTTTCATGACTTTAGTTGTGGCCCAGTTGCGCTGCCAAAGTAGATGGAAAAAACTCACCCTTTCTGGAAAGAAAAAAATCTATCGATTGTAATGTATAGATGCATGCCACAATCAGGGGCTTGTCTTTCCGTAACCACAAGTACTTGTCAAGCTTGCCCTTCGCTACACCATACATTGTTCCTCAGTTTTTAAACAATGTTTTTCTGCTCTCCCATGATAACCCTTTCAAAGTTTTATCACCACCTTTTTGTAGCTCGATGATCCCGCGGAACAGCTCAAGACAGCGGCTATAACCTTCAGCGATCGAGGGTTTCATGTCGACGGGAGGCTCCATGTTGTCGACAAAAGTGGGAAGCGTCACTTCCAATTCCTAACGTGGAATGGTGTGCTGAAAGGCCAAAAACTCTGACAGAAACTCCCTGTAGCTCGTTCAAAAAGGTTGTAACGACGTATGTTGTGTTCCGGGCCGATGTTTTTCTCGAACAGCTGTAGCGCAGCGCTACAGTTGAGGGCGTTGGTGTTTAAACGAAGTATTGGTCGTTGACCACAGCTCCTAGTTGCTCGCGCGGGAATGTAGCGGGATTGGATGTATTCCGAGCTGATTCATTTCTCTCGCCGCCATGTGGCACTGTTAGCAGAGTACCTCTGACGCCCTTAAAGAGAAACCACATACCCAGGCCATATTACTAGCGAGTTGAGACTTTCAAAAGCAAGCTGGCCGTGATGACGGCGACAGAACTCATGTTGGAGGGACGAGAGGAGGGTGGACCTGTGGCTGATGTTCCGATGGGCGCAGTCGAAAGCTTGAAGAGATTCTATGGCAAGTTCTACGGTCATCATCCAGGCCAGAGCGTATGTGCAAGTTGACAATCCGTGATTGGTAAGAGGAGGTAAATTCATGAAATATGGCTCGATGATGGAGTGAAGCCCAAGGGAAGATACGATCATTGTATAGAAAAACTTTCCATCATGCAACATACCATCGAGAAACGGTCAAAGATTGTTCCTCATCAGTCTGTGCAGCTGGAATTTCATGCCGATCTCTGGGTCATGGCTTATTGGACACGGGCGATAGCAATAAACGCGTGGCGAAAGCTTACATGACCACATCATTAGCATATAAAAGATAATTTACCAGATTCGATGCATGCCTTAGATTGGTGAATTTGTGGATTCCAAGGATCCTGACTGGTAATATTACATACACGATGCGGATCAGCCGGTGAAAGCAATTATGTTTGAATGTTGTTCGCCGTGCCACATGGCTTGTCAGGACGAGATGATAAAATCCACGGGAGCGATTCTCTCAAGCCAAACCTGAGAGGTCGGGAGATTTCGTCAGACTCTTCTGGAGTTCTGTTGATGAGCTCATGAGGAATGGGCTCCGCCTGGTTGTAGCTCTTTGCCTTCCAGTTCGTCAACAACGTAGAATGCCGTTCTTACTCTAGGACGACGTCGTTCTGCTGACAGCACCTCAAACAATAGCGCAACGGCCCAGACCGGAAACATACTTCAGTGTTGTACACAATGCCAGTATAGTAGTAGCGGGAGCAGGGTTGGCAGGCCAAGCATGCACCGGGAGATCAACCAGGGGCAAGTGACTGTGCCTGAAACTTGTCAGTACTCTACTACTACTATTACGCTGGTAACGTTCACGTCTCTGTCTCTTTTTACAGTTGCAACATTCTAATCACCATCCGCTGTGTGTTTCGCACTTTCAACAATGCCGACTTCCGTAGTCGTCTTTGCCAGCAAAGTGGTGCGGCTGAAATCGTCGTGGTTGCCTATGGAGGCCAAGCATCTCCTGCAGCAAGGCGCGGTATATCGTGATAACCAGTGGGAAGCACAAAGCTCAGTCTGGATTTGGTGCAGCCAGGAAAGGAAGGAAGCGGTGATGTTCAATCGCCATCATCCGTGGACGTGGTGCCAATGGAAACGGTGGTTGATTGATTGAGCGAATGATGGCTGGTGAGATGGTGGTGGGCGAGGAGGTGGAGGATGGAGCCAGCCTTACGAAAGCAAGTGTAACGTGGCGCTAAACCATCCACCTCCTCCCTCGCTTGTTGCCGCCGTTTGCGCGGGGTCCATGAAGCTCCTCCCTCGTGGAAACGCAGAACTCCGGTTTGAACAACGAATCTTGAGAAGTAGGCTCTGGTATGCCTCTCTCCAGCATGACAGTACACTGTTTGGTCAATGTCCGCATGCGTGCTCGTTCGGGATCTCACTCCCATTACAACAGTGGGCTTTTCTCTCTGGGACACCACAGCCTGTCCCAATGCAGCGCACAATCATGGGCCTTGGGGCTTTTGAAAAAGATAGTCACGATCAACGGCTGAGGTGAATAATGGAAAACTCTGGTGAGGACGATGCGGGGCTGTGTTGTGTGTGTATTACTGTGGGGGTGTGGGCTGAGCAAATGTTGCTTCCCTGGGGTAAGATTCCGGCATCATGAGCAGGAGACACGCACAAGGCTTTCTCAGGACATCACTGACAGAAGTTTCACTTGTCTGTACCAAGCGAGCTCTTGTTTGTGGCGAATTGACACTGGCCCACCTGTTTTATCCGTAAAGCCAGGGCAGACACGAGGCAATACGGCAATGTGAGAGTTGACTGCTACCTAGTGAAGCTTAGGGTGAAGAAATGGATGAATGGGGTGATTCAAGTGACATGGACAAACTTTCTGAACCGGAAAAGATGCTCAACAGGTAACGTTACATTGGTCTCACAGATTCTCAGGAAGTACGAGCATCGGTGTGTAAGTGGGAGGTGGTGACGCTGGTGCTGTTGCTGCTCCTCCATCAGCCACGGCCGCGCTCTCGGTGTTACCGCCGATGCGCTGCCAGCGCCAGCTAGACTGACTGACTGACCCCTCCCTCTCTTTTCCTCTGCCACCCACCCTCCACACTCTCCGCCCA
>ML220136.1:166579-214445 GCA_004786065.1 Ascodesmis nigricans
CCGATCAACTCCCTCCCCACCGTCTCATCTTCTGCGCATCTGCTCAGCGACTCAACACCAACCTTCGCTGCATCCGTGTTTCCGCGCACGACCCCAAGCTCACCCTCGCTAACGAGCACATACCCTCGCGCCGTCCACTTCATTCCTACCAACCCCAGCAGTGAGCTGTCACCGACGCCCCCCCAACACTCTGTGGCACCGTCGTCCCAGCATCTATCATCACAGAGCCATTCGAATACCACTCTCTTCGCATCGCCAACCTGATTTTTTCGTCTCGTCTCAGCAGCAGTGCGACTTCCTCCACGCTCGTTTTAAACCTAACCAGCCCACGTTTCTCGTCATCCCTTCACCATGTCGAATAATCTAGGGAGCAGGCTGCGGATGCCATTCGTGCGGAACAAGAACAGCAACAACTCAAATCCCAGCAATCCCTCCCCTCCGCCTGCTGTGAATACCGTTGCTCCTCCCAACCGCCCGCCATCCCAGTACCCAGGCCCTCCTCCCTATGCTGGCCCCCCCGCTGCTGCTCCGCATCTTCAGCATAACCAACGGCCGACGTCCCCAATGCCTCCTCATGGCCCGTACGGCCCTGGTCAGGTTGGAGGCATCCCGCCCCAGATGCCGATGGGCCAACAGATGCCTCAGCCGGGTTATGGCCATCCTCCACCCGGATACATGCAGCCCCGCCCACCAGGGGCTCCCCAGATTGCTGGCCGCCCTCCCATGGCCGAGGCTGAGGGCAGCAACTCGAATCGGAATCGGGCACAGCTGATTGTTGGTATTGATTTTGTGAGTTTTCCGTGTCTTTGGGTGTATTCGTGATCAATACTGATGCTGCCTACAGGGTACCACTTTCAGCGGTGTGGCTTTTGCGTTTGCAACAGATCAGGAAGCCAAAGAAGATATCATCACGGAATGGCCTGGAGCAGGAAACCAGACAAAGCACAAGGTGGATACAGCACTGTATGCAAATGGGCATGGCTGACTCGGTGTAGATTCCCACCGTCCTCTATTATGATCAGTATCAGAAGGTTGTTGGATGGGGTCCGGATATTGCAGATGCTTTGGCGCCCACGGGTTATCCTAAGCCTGGTGTGCAAAAGGTGCGTTCTCAAGTTGTGGTGGACGAGGTGTTCACAGCATCTAATATGCACCTATACAGGTTGAATGGTTCAAACTCCAACTCATGCTTTCTGGAAACACGTACATTGACCCCATCAATCTTCCCCCTCTTCCGCCTGGAAAATCTGAGATTGATGTCGCTGCCGATTACCTCTTCAAACTTCGCCAGGCCATGCGGGCTCAGCTCCAGAAAACGCTTGGAGAGGTGTTCAATCGGGAGGAGCGCAATATCCGTTATTTCCTGACTGTCCCCGCTATTTGGAATGATGCAGGAAAGGCGGCAACCCGTGCGGCCGCGATTCAAGCAGGATTCCTGCGGGATGAGAACGACAACAGATTAACTCTCATTACTGAGCCCGAGGCAGCGGCTATGTTCTGCTCCAAGACGGGTCTGCTTAACCTCAAGAAGGACGATGCTGTTTTGATTGTCGATTGCGGAGGAGGTACCGTTGATTTGATTGCCTACCAAGTGGAAGAGGAGCACCCGTTCAGCGTTTGCGAGTGTACTGCTGGATCTGGTGATTCCTGTGGTTCTACTGCTCTGAACCGCAATTTCTCCAACATCCTTCGCGCCAAGATCAGAAAGATGAAGCTTCCAGACGGCTCCAGGACCGCTGGAAAGGTGTACGCCAAGTGTATTATGGATTTCGAGAATCGAATCAAGGCCGACTTCCGGAACAATGGACAGAAATGGGCTGTCGATGTAGGCATCGAATCGGAATACCCGGAGGCCGGCATTGAGGAAGGATACATGACGTTCACAAACGAAGAGATCCTGCAGTGCTTTGAGCCAGTCGTGAACCGAATTCTCGAGCTTGTCCGCAACCAGATCATCGCCATTCAAGCACAAAGTTGCTCTCTCCAAAATGTCCTTGTCGTCGGTGGCTTTGGTGCGTCAGAGTACCTCTTTCAACAAATCAAGCTTCACGTCCCACCCCAGTTCCAGTCGAAGGTTGTGCGTCCCATGGACTCCGTTGCGGCCATCGTCAAGGGTGCCGTTACTGCTGGTATCACTGAGCGTGTTATTACATCACGTGTGGCCCGCCGGCATTATCTTATGGCCACCCTGCAGCCGTTTAAGGAGGGTCACCATCCCGAACAGTACCGCGTACCGAGTCTTGACGGTAAAGACCGCTGCAAGTATACCCGGCAAATATTTGTCACCAAGAACCAGCGAGTCAAGATTGGAGAGCCAGTCAAGGTTTCTTTCTTCAGACAGGTTGCTCCGGGCGCTACCCTCATGTATGAGGATATTCTCTATGCTTGTGATGACGATGTTTGCCCCGAATACACAAAGGATCCTCGTATGCCAATCGTTTCCATACTTGGGCTGGGATTGTGCTGACCATTTCATAGGAATTAAGGAGGTTGTCACCCTGACTTCTGATTTGTCCCGCAAGAACCTCGAAAAGGACTTTGAGCGCATGGACACGCCCCAGGGCACTTTCTACCGCGTCTACTTTGATATCTATCTCACTCTTGACGGCAGCGAGTTCAGCGCTGAGCTAGTATGCCAGGGTGAAGTCATGGGCAGGTACGTTTTCGCCATACTCTTCCTCTCATCGATCTGCATCTACTAACACTCCTCCACAGGTGTACCGCGAAATTTAGATAAAATTCCAACGACGATTCCGACTTTCCACGATCTATGATACTACTTATGGATTTATTTTGTTTTATTGCTCAGATTCCCTTTTTCTCTCTCTTGTGTCCGCTTTTTGGGCGTTTTTTTTCCCTTTTTTTTGATTGATTTGGTTTGTGGGTTTTATTTGTGTTTGTCGTGTTTGATCATACGCTTTGGACTCGTACCATATCATCCATTGTCATCATTGTTATCATCGTTGTCGTTATTATCATCATCATTACGTTGCCCTATGTCTGCGTGTCGTAGCGTGTCGTACCGTCTCGCCTCGTGTTGCGCTGCGTTGTCTGGCTTTGGCTTGAGGTGAATGCGACTGCGATGGTTTACACTGGAAATCAACGTCGAGCCTGCGCGTCGAGGTTTTTCAGTCTGGGGTGTGGGTTGGGGATGGTGTGATGGTTGGGTTCTCTGCTAGGGGTAAATCCGTCTGGGTTGGGGGGCGAGCGGTGGTGGGGCTTGGGGGTGTGCGGGCTGGGGCTGTGGTTTGGTGTGTTTTTGACGAGTGGCACTCTGGGATCGATCAGTCGACTCCAGGTGAAGGAAGGGTAGGGTTTTAGGGCTGGATAAAGCAACTCCGCGTGTCGTTTGGGATCGTAATAGAAAACTCAACAATGAAGGGGGGAGGAGAGGTAGAGGATGGGATTATGATGACGATGATGGTGGGTGGTCGGTGGTGTTCTCTGTCGGCGGTATCTGTTTGGTGGCGGTGTTTTGGTGACGATTTGGCGTGTATGACATGGATACTAGTATAGGGGGAGTCGGGGGACTTCAACAAGTAGGGAGCGATAGTTGATATAGTAGCGTGCGAAATGATATCCGGTTTTGTTTGTCTGTTTTTGCGTTCTGCGTTCTGTGTATCATCGTAGCGTATGAGTAGAGTACTATGGGTAGCGGTATAGTACGTGTACGAGTTAGCATCTGATCCTGATGTTGATCATAGTGGTGTTATGGGTTTATAGATAGAGTTTTTCGTCTTCGTCCTCCCCCGCTACCGCTATCCGATCGTTCTCGTCGAATCTCGTGTTCACATGCTACAGCACTCCTACTTTCGTCAGCTAACGTTCCCGTCCTGTCAGGCATCCATCCTCGCCTGCTGCAACTCTCATCTTCCTTCTCGCGTTCTTGCCAGCCACAATTTTTAATGTCCCCGTCGTCGTGGCTTTTGATCTCAACATTGGCAATATCCAAGAGGAATTAGCGGGAGCGGTATCGGTCGAACTGTTTCTTGCCTCACAAGATAGGGATAGCGCTTTCCACCTGTCGTTGCGATAAACTTTTCGAGATGCTGTTTCGGTCAACGTCACGGTGTCCCAACCAGAGGGGCCCGAAAGTGTTGCAAGAATCGAAAGATGGGAAGATTTGATATCGAAGAGTTTTTCTCAGACGAAAAGATCCCCGGCTGAAAGGACGTCGCGGCTGGACAGTTAGCTTGAGGCCGCACCACCTCACCTTGAACCTTCTGAATAAACACCTGGTCTATTACTACTTTTCCTCCTCACTGCCAGTTGTCCACTGTGAATGATGCTCTCCGGCCCCGGATTGCGGATCACACACCGTCATGTTACCGGCCGATATTGGCGCCCAAGTTCACGGAAAAAGTTTACCACGAGGTCCGTTCCTGATGCCGAAGGAGTCGCAATGGCTGGCAGACGATACTTCGAAGCCGATGGGAATGGTTCCAGCCGATCGTGTCAACCTCATGGACGACTGAGATGTCAGATTACGCCATATCACTCTCCAGGTTACATGGTATAGGGTATATGAAATAGCGGGACAATATTACGTGGAAGAGAGGGGCTGCAACAGGTATCGCCCAAAGTTATCTGAACAGTTCAAAGAGTCGTACTGGATCTGACCACATACTAGGGGTTCGGGGTAGGAAGCAAAGAGGATAACCCACGAGATAGACATATGCGAGATGGAAGATGTTATTTGGTTCTCATCGTTTGAAGATTCGCGCAGGGGTGCCAGTGTTTGAAGGTGGTAGGAAATCCTGCAGTATGGTGGTGGGAAACTGGCAGATTGGTTGTACCTACAAACATGCTATTTGGGAGGCAACTACCGGTAATAGGGCGTGAGGTGGAGCAAGCGGTGTTTCGTCAACGGATTAGGGAGGATACGCTTGGAGTGATGATTCAGTGGCTGTACCTGGGTAGAATAGTTGGGTTACTATTTTGTTTACTAGCTCGTCACGTCGGTTTACACGTCATTGAAGACATACTGGTTATCTGGAACCTTCAACGGTGCGTAACAGGAAGACCTGTCAGGATCCTTGAAATCTAGCTTGATGATATCCGCACATTTGAAGATACCATGGATACGGTAAAAGGACATACAAAAACAACGCTCTTGCACTTGTAACCTGCAAAATCAAGCCCATGCCCATTATAACAAGATCCATAAAGGTTTCACTATGCGTTTGATTCAAGCCGGTGCCTGCGGTAGTTAACGTTCATGTTGACGATCCGACGAACCTAGAGAGCTGCATGAAGTTCAAGCGACACGGATTGGAGCAGGAGACACGGAGTGGCACAGGAGACACTCGTTGCCAGTTTTTCAACTGTTCAATGCACAACGGGGTGGGTTTTAGTTATAGCCATCACTTCTTCTAGATTCCTTGATCTTGATCTTCACTCTAGCAGCGAGCCATATTTTATGAACCCTCATCCTTCAACAACTGTCTAACTTGAACTCCCACTCTGGTATGGACAGAGGACCTTGCCGTAGCTGTTGAATTTGTCACAAAAGATCAATCCTGGCCAACCAGTACATCAAACACACCTCCACCGCCGTGATCGCCATGTTCCGCTTCTCGTTCCCGACCAGCGGCCTCAGGCTCTGTCGTGGGTTCTTTCCCGCCCGAACTGTGCCCCATGAAAGTGGAAGCCGTGGATACAAAGGGAGGCTGCAGGATGTACCACTTTATCCTCAACGTTTGCTAAAAGCGCCGATCGTGGGAGCCGGATATAGTGGTTTTCGTCTGATGGCCCAGGCCATTTGGGGGTTCTTATTTCAGAAACGACAGCACAGTCCAGTGGAATAAGTGTATGGGGTTAGTATTTTCTGGAGTTATGGCACTGTCAACCAGTTTTGGACTTCTACACTGACCGAAATCAGGATATGATCATCATTTTTCACTGTTTTCTCACTCTTTCTTCATCTCAGACAACTATACCATCGTTGGTGAACAACTACCAGAACTGGCGACGGCCACTAACTATAGGATACCCGTATTTCAGGTAACACCACGTAAAGTTTATATGCACTCCCGCAGGCTGATCCGCTCTTACAGTTGCAGCATCCACTCTTAATTTTTTTCCTCGTCGCCTGAGGGTTCAGTTCAAGATACTCAACGTCACCATGGAGCCCCTGGGCCGGCTCATCAGGAAACTTGGAACGTAGGAGCGGTCTTCAGGCCTTCCTATGTCAGTTGGAATTTCACTTGTTACCTAGGGGGAGGAGGGGATTCTGAGATAATGGGTTGAGGGGGAATATAAAAACGACACTTTCCATCATGATCATCCCTGTCATCGTTCTTTCGAGCTTTGTCTTGATACCGACACTACTCTCTACTGTTGCAATTTGTGTTGGCCTTCTCCTTCTTGATAGTCACGGTCCCAGTGATGCTGTGCTAAGATTTCGACAGGGACTCTATAAACGCATTATCCGGACATCTACAAGCCTTCATCATTGCTATTCGCCCATTCCACCTTAAGAACTTGGATTAAGTTTCACCAGCATCATGGCACCATCCACCACCATAACCCATTCAATCGCCGACAACTACCGCGGCTGCCTTTTTCTCCTCAAGTAGATCATCTCCAACACAGTCCATACTCCACAGACTCCCTCCGCATCACTCTGGCAAACCACGTCAGCGGCTCTAGTGCGCTGGAAAAATGAAAGCGTGATGGATAAGAACCCCGTTGAGCTTGACAGGCAGTTGTCAGGAATGAGAGATAAAGCTCTGATGGTCGCCTATACCGTCCATCCACCGACTGCACCCTCTCCACCCACAACCCATCCCACAACCGCAAAATCCTCTCAAACGCCATTCCCTACGCAACACACTGCATCTAATCCCTTTCCGCCCTCCGATGTGTCTGTGTCACATGCAACCAAATGTCTGGTCTGTCCCCCCATCCCCCATCTCCCTCTCTCTCTCTTTCCTGAATCTCAACCTCTAACTCACCCCCAGGCAATCTTAGCATCCTCGAAAACCCCCCATCCCCCTTCCAACCCCACACTCACAACCGTCACCACCACCACCTGCCTCCCCCGCCTCCGTTTCCACTTTACCCAACACGGTCCCGACATGGTGCACGTTCTCTAACCCAACTCCGAGGACGACACCGCCGCCACAGCTCCCGACGATGACTTCCGTGCAGAGTATCCGGATTGCGATTTCACGCTCCAACTACGGCCGAGTGATCGCGAGCATATCGACGATATTATCTGCGACATGGAGGGGTTGCTGGGGATGGCGTTTCCGGCTGACGGTAAGGGAGTCGGGGGGAGGGGAGAGGGTGTGTGCAGAGGTGGATGGTGGGGAGTGAGCGACGGTTGTCGGTGGGTAATAGTTTGGGTGAGTTCTGAACGTCAAGTTGGTGGGTTCGGGTTGTTAGAGAGTTTGCTGACTGACCTGTGGTGTGGTAGGCGGGAGTTACGTGAACATGGAGGAAGGGGTGGAGGAAATAGCTATAGAGGAGATAGCTATAGAGGGCATAGCTATAGACGAGTATGATGATGATTATTGTGTTTAGACAAAGATGTTGCGTAGGCTGAGCGTGGTGTGAAGGAGCGCCCAGTTATGCACTGAGTGAGTGCAGGCTGGAATGGATGCTCGGGTTCGTACCAAGACATATTTTCGTTTTGTTTTGATTTCATGTTATATGGTTTCATTTGAATATCATCTAATAATCATGAACCCGAACCTCCGCTACTCTCTCGGCATTCGACATTGAATCTGCAAGCGTAGCATACCACAGGTACAGCAAGAGTAACATGATTGCGCTGAACAGGATCAAAGTTGCCCGTGCGCCATGTTAAGCACCGTCTGAATACCAGTCCGTGCAGTGCATAATCCAGAGTAAGTACCATGAGATGCCCCGTGTATCTCCGCCTAATCAAACCATGACCATTTCATGGGCCGCGCTTCACATGTGTCCCGCTTAACTCTATCTGAACCGAATGTATTAATGTAGGATACGGGATTAAATTCCCAATCGGCCAATCTGGTATCTGGTATGAAGTACTGACAATAGTACAGTGTATCTAACCACTCAACGTAGCAAAGTAACCAAGTAACGTGTACTCTACTAGCCACTCAACCATCTCAACCAACCAACCCATCAATCACTACTAACCAATCCTACCGAGCACATTCCCGGTCTCACCACCGAATACCGATTACCTACAACCCAAAGGCCTAACTCCACCTCCAATACCACAGACTCTCCCGGGAATAATACTACTGCCAATAACAGTGATACCACAACCATGAGACTAGTAATAGCAGTAATAGTAAAAACAACAACACCAATACCAACAGTACTGATAACGATAACGATACCGATACTGATAATAACAGTAACAACAACCGATCGCCGCAACCGAATCGGAGCGATAGACCACAAAGAATACAAATGACTAAACCCACTAATAACAATACAACAACAAAAAAGACACATCCCATTGCCATGCAACGCAAGACCGACCGAAGCAATCAAAAAGTCAAAAATCAAAACCACTCGAAGAAAAGAATCAAAAAAAGAAAAAGAAGACAGCGCATGTTAACACACAACATCAACAATCCGAAGCTCCCACCACCACCTCCAATCGCACCCAAGAACAACGTTCAAATAAACCTCAACGAAAACACCGACAAACTCCTCCTCCTATCCACTCCCCTCCCCTTCCTCCCAGCTCTCGCCCACTCCGCCCTCACAATCGGCCTAAACCCGACCTCCTCCACCCCACTCCCCTCAGCCGCTGGACCATCCTACAGCCTCATCACCTGCATCGCTTCCGACAGGCCGACCAACCGGATACTCCTCGTTCTCGCAATTCCCGGTTTCACCTGCTGCTGTAATGGGGGTGGTACATTCTCCCCGCCCTGGAGCGGGTTGAGGACCGCCGGATGCGCAGGGTCCCAGGTCCGGAAGAGGGCCTTGAATTCCTTGGGGGCGCCACCGAGGATGACGGAGGAGATAGGCATGAAGGGGCGGTCTTCGATGGAGACGGCGAGCATGGCGTATTCGTGGGTGAATTTGAGGGCGGTTTGGAATTCGGTGCGGCGGGATTGAGATTGGGAGCCGAGGAAGCTGTTAGGTGGATGGTTAGTCGTCATGAACATTGAGAAAGGAGAATGGGGAGAGGGATATTACATGTAGAATTCGAAGAAGGCATCGGCGACGTAGATTTCACGGGGATCGAGATCAGCTTGGCTGAAAGGGAAAATTTCGACGACCTGTGGAGCACAGAGTCAATAACACTCGACTAAACGGTAGGCATGTGGCCTCACCTTGTATCTCGAATCCATATCAATCTTGAACAGCCTCGGCGCGTACTTTCTGCAGTTCGGACGCAAATGCCAGTAATCCGCGCTCGAGTAGTCCTCAAACCCTCCCAACGCATCAAAGAACGCATCCGGCTCTTCCTCTTCATTAAACTCAACAAAATCGCCACCGGAAATCTGGCCAGCTACCAACCGTGAGACACCAACCTCATCACGGGTGGTGCCACGGCCCTTCCAAAGATACAGGCGATCAGGGGTAGAAAAGATGAAGGTGTAGCCGGAGCAAAGGGACGAGGTCTTGATCTCAACCTCATCAAAGACGACAGACGATGAGCCGGGGATGGTGCGGCCACAGAGGAGGAAAGTGGTGGTGGAGTTGGAGCGGCGAGTGATGAGGATTCCGCCGATAGCACGAAGGAAGGAAGCCGTCTCACGACCTTGTGTCAGGCGCACAAGCTTGGTCTCCAAATCATTTGCAGCCTTACGGGCAAACAACTGGGCATCATCCACAGCCCCCGAAGGCACCTTGTTTCCACTCCAGAAATAGACCTCCACATCTTCCTTACCCGAGCGGCCAACAAATCGATGGATGCAGACATACATCGACTCATCGGAGAAGATGTGAGCCTGGTCTTGGGACACAGGCGTAAGCTTCCCATGCCCGCGAACCTCCGAGACTTCAAATTTCACGGTCTTGAACTTCTCCGGAGTTGTAACGGCAGGGCTAGCCGATAGAAGACCTATAATATCAAAGTCCACATTCGGAGCATTAAAAGCAGGGCCTTTAAAGAACTCGGACAGAAGCTTGGTGTTATCCTCCTCAGTATAGGTGACACTTGGTTGAAGCGCCGGCAACGGAGATGGTGATCTAGGGGGCATTGGTAGCGGTCGAAGAATAGGGGACGATGTCGGGGGCCGTGAGGAGAGTGGAGAAGGTGAGAGTGGTTTGATAGGAGTTACACTCTCAGGCGCCTTCAGAGCAGGTGATCCATACACAGCACGAGGTGGCGATGGAAGTGGTTCCTCCTTGATATAAACCGGATCCTCTTTGATGTCGACTGGCTCCTCCTTGATCACCGGTTGGACCCTCGTTGAGACAGGGCTAGATGACGAAGACAACAACTCGCCAGACGCCTTGCGAGCCACAAGCTTTGACGATGACTTAATTGGCGGAGGAGTTGAAGCCTTGGACCTGTCCTCGAGAGAGACCCCGCTCGGGGTCCGTGAAGACATGGTCATGACGCTGTCGGACGAATTTCCTCTCAGAAGCGGTGACTTCGGCGGGGCGACAGGCTTCGCAGTTTGAGACGGAACTGAAGGGAGCACTGGAGCGCTACTTTGTTCATGTATCGAGGATGAGCTCTGTGTCCTAGGCTGCAACATGGGGCGGACAGGAAGTGGACGGTTGAAGGAAGGCAAAATAGGCTCTTGCTTGATAGGCTCTTGCTTGATAGACTCTTGCTTGATTGGCGTTGCCTTAAAAGGCTCTTGCCAGAAGGAATCCTGTTTGATTGGTTCCTGCTTGATAAAGAACTCCAGTTTCTTCGGCTCAGCCACAGGGGTGACTTTAGGAGCCGCCTTGGGAACGGCTTGAGAAGCGGCTTGAGAAGCGGCTTGAGAAGCGGATTCAACAGTCTTAGGAGCATCGGCGGTTGGCGCAGGAGGAGCAGTAGTGGGAGCACGTCTCTTTGGACCACGCGCTCTAGATTTTGTAATCTGTAATACTATATAAGTTTCGCACCCAATGATATAATAATGGTAATTAACCTACATGAGTAAGCGGTGCCGAGTCCCCAGGTCCATCCGGTAACGATTCCTTCCCACTTGTTCCACTCTCACTCTGCGGCTTCGCAGTTGGAGGGCCTCTTTGCAACAGGTTCGCCAGGTTTGGGTTAAAGCGATTAGCCAATGATGACACGGCAGGTCTATCAGAGGGTAGCTTTATTGGCGGCGACAAGACAGGCCTTTCCATGACCGGTTTTTCCACTACAGGCTTATCCATAGGCAATTTAGCTGGCGCTGACACTTGCTTGGATATTTCAGGCATTATTTTGGGCTCAATCTTTGTCGGTGATGGTCCAGAGAGAATCATGGAGTTCCTGAGCGAAGCCTTGGCCGTCAACACCTGTTCCTTGAACTCGTCAGGACGATCATTTTTCTGCGGTCCGCCAGTAATTTGTAGTTTGGATTTTCCAGCGAGAATGGTTTCCTTCAGTTCATCCGGAGCTCTAAAGTTTTGAGTTTTGGTTGAACGAAGCTGAGTTCTGGCGTTCAAGAACTCAGGTCCAGATTTTGCGTTCGCTTTGTCAACCAATGGTCGTGGCTTCAAGTTGGCGCGGAAATTTACAATCTCCTTGGGTTTTGGTGGTGGGGGTTTCCACAGGGCTTCCAGCTTCTCCGGACTTGGAGATCTTCGCAGGATAGGGGAAGCCACCGATGCTCGGTCCAATTGCGACTGTCTCTCAGCAACCGGCTTGTTGGAAGGTGTAGACGGTCTTGAATTGGACGTCTCGGTGCTCTTATCACCAGACTTTTCAGCATCCGTCGAGAGACCTGGTGGCTTAGGCCTAGCGAGGGGTTTTGGGATAGGAGATGCTTCCGCTGCCTTTTCAGAGAATTTCTGTGCAGTGAGTTGGACTGACTGAAGAGGTTTTATTGGAGCAGGCTGCTGCGGGCTGTCCGCGGACTTTTTCAGAGCAGTTTCCAGCCACGAAGCTTTGGTGGGACTCCATCGCTTCTGCTCAAACGTTTTTGAAGGCGATATTGGGGGTGTGGTCTCCAGCTGCCGCATGCTCTTGGCTCTAGTGTGTCTAGTAATAGTACCATGGGTATTCATGAATTCCGCTGTCGAGTTGGCTCTTCCGCGAGTTGCTATCGTCTCTGAATCGGATCCTCGTTCATTACTTGGGGAATCCTCTCCCGCTGGTGACGAATCTCCCGAAAACCCAGCAAGCTCAGCAGGGCGGCCATACATGGAGATTGGCCTTCCAGAAGCGGTTGAATTATTCCTGGAGAGCTGGCCACCGTACGGAGTTTGGCTCCAACGCTTGTTGATGGACCCCTCTCGCTTCAGCATTGCGCTTTGCACGAATCCACCGAGGCCCTTTGTCGGACTAGGAGTGCGCTCTCGACGCTCAGGAGAGTCCATGTCGATGCGGCCTTGGCTCGGGCTCATTGTTGGTGGACGGTCAAAACGTTCAGCGTTGAAGCTGGAAATGGATTTACTCCGAGCATGCGTGAATTCACGAGACTGACGCGGCGTGCGGTTTTCTGATTCATTATCATCCCCCGTTGTGGAAACGGCGCCTGTGGACTCCCTGGGCAGCCGCTTTTCTGGCTCCCGCATCATTCGCCCAGGGGTAGCTTCTCGGCTGTGTACGTGTACCGGGGCGGGGTTCATCCCAGGCAGAGCAGTACGGCCGATGAACTCATGGCTCTCATTTTCTGTTTTGCGGAGTGCTCCAGAGGTAGCCGTGCGGTCAGAGGTTTGGCGGAAGAAGGTGGGGTCTTTGGAGTCGAGTGCAGCTGCGATGGAGCCCCGGCTCATGGGCCGGTCGTCAGGGGTAGAAGAAGCTGTAGAGCGAATTGAATGAACCGACTTGGAGCGTTTCTTCTGCCACGACAGAAGGGGAGGCTGTTTCTGGGCCCCTGCTCCTGAGCTCTCCTGTTCCGTGGGATTCAGGGTGATATCCGAGATTCCTCGCTGGGCGGCCTCCAGCCCCGGTGCATCACCCCGAGATGCCGATGGACCAATATAGGCAGTGGTCAACGGAGAATCCTTCTGCGGTGATATCGAGCGAGCCCGTTCTATCCACGAAAGGAGCTGGTCAGCTTGTGTTCCGGACGTCCGACCATGTCCCCCAGGAATTCACATCTCTACATACCCTCTCGACGAGCCCGACGCGCCTCTCGACCCGCAATGATCTCCTCCTCAAGCTTCCGTGCTCGCTCAGCATCCTCCTGATCCCGTTTCTCTCCCAGCTCTTTTATGCGCTGGAGGAACTCGTTCACGTCCTCTCCTCCGCCACTAGTAGTGTCCGTTGTCATGGTGTCTCGAGGGGGTGGGGTTCGTGGGGTGGCTGGGCTCAAGCGATGGCCATGCAGGTGCGTGGTAAGTGATGATGGTGATAGGACGTGTTCTCGGGGAATGATCAGAGTCTCGATGGGGAGGGCTGGTGGATAGTGGTGTTGCTGTTGTGAGGGGCTGAATTCCGCAACACCTGTGAGGGTGAGAGAGCTCGCTGGGGGGCGGAGGGTGGCTTGGCAGTGACGTGCAGCCGCCCGTCCTGACAAGATCTCACTCGCCGGCATGAAGAGATGATCCTGGAAGCTCCACCCGGGATGAAACGCTACGGGCACGCCGTTGCGGGGAGAGGGGAGGAATATTCAGATTCAGGCAAGCGGAGAATGCATTGATCAACGTCCGCCCTTGTGTGTACACACAATTGGGCGCGGGAGGACGGCTGGCACAGACCATCAGACGAGAACACCGTCATTTGGCAAACAGGTGAGGGACGGCCACCGAAAACAAAGAAAGGGATTGGGTTCTCGGTTCGGTGAAATACAGGCTGTGTCAGGCACTTTATGAAACAGTAATCGAGGAGGCTAAATTCAGGACATTCATGCTGGCGTCGAGGCTAAAGACGAAGTTTGAAGACTCCAGCTGAAAGCAAAAGCCCAACAAGGCCTTGGAACTCTGCCATCTGCGGCAGTTGTATCTTTGAGCGTCATATCTCGCGCAACAGTTCCAGTTGGGTGAAAGAGCGGAGAAGCAAAAAAAAAGTCATGTGTTCCGAGGTGATAGACCGTGACCATATCCAACACCAATACAGTACATCGATAAAATGCCATCACTCGTCGGAAAGCCGAGTTGGTAGTTGCCGGGAGAATTCTCGAACTGCTAGAGACCGGTCCTGCAGAATGTCATCCATTCTTTCTTCCCGACACCGCTCATTGTCCCCTCTGTTCCTGCTTCATTTAACGTCAAGGCCAATCTGATACCATAGTCTGGCTGATACCCCGCCTGCACCGTCGCACCCTGCATGGCCTCACAGTCAGCTGGGACGTCAAGCACGACATGAAGACCGACCTGCCCTGCATCGAAATCCTCGTGGACTCTTTACCAGAGCCTCCATCCTCCAATCTCCACCCAGCAACAAACGATTGCTTTTTCATCTAGTTCTTGGACTGTTTGAGAAATGACGCTGAGTTTTGTGCTTTTAATCGCTGACTGGCAATTAGGTATTCTTCATCATATGTGGCTAGCCGTTATGGCCGCTACACCTGTCAGCGCGTAAGAACGCGGGCTGCCAACACGAGGTAAGCTCGATGATATTGCAATGGATACGCGGCAAACACGACTCCCGGAGCTTGGATGGTGTTGATTTGTGGTGATAGTCTCGGACGTGGTGTTGGTGGGACGTTGTTAGTTAGCGGCACCAGAGACGAGATGATGCTCAGCCTCAATGACGTAGTGAGTGCAGACCGCGCACATGGACCAGAGCGCGATGCGCTGGCTACTGCCCATCCCCCGAGGATGCGCGACACTGTCCTAAGGAGCGTCGAGTTTATACGATACATACAGGAGGCTGGGGATGGAGAAAATTTTTTCTGAAGAAACCTGATGCTTTTGTTCCTGACGTCTGAGGCGCTGTAATGTTGTGCGTTGGCAAACGAGACAATGGAGGAGGCATCTGGAGAGCAGGAAAACGAGGAGGAAACCCCATTTGTCCTGAGGAGCAATTGTGTAGCAACTGTGTACCAGCAACGCTATCAGCGTCAGTGATCCTGGTACGCTCTTCCCGTCACCCATGTGGTTTCAGCGTCCCTGAACGGCAATCCAGGGTGTAGCCGTTGGAATCTAGGCCTTCTTCAGGTCGCCTGATGGCTATCACACCCAATACCACTCTCTGGGCCCCGCTTCTCGCATGCACGATGACTTAGTTCCCGTCTGTAGTGACCCTTCATAACGTATCCACCAGCGCAAAAGAGCGGGGTTGGTGTCGTCGGTAAGGAAAAAAAATATAAGGTATGCGGTGCTTGACCGCGTCATGGCTTTCATGGATACCAACCACCACAGGACGATCAGATTCCAACTTCAGCTGGCCTGCCACGTTGGCAGCCAAAGAGACCGTCACTGCGCTTCGGAGCGAGCAGGTAGGGAGCCTCGAGAGAGAGTATATAACTCATGACTGACCTGTGTGCTTGTAGAGTGCTACGGCTATCTGGCACAACATTATCAACGCCCACTACAGAGCATCATCATCACACCCGGCCAATCGTGCTACCTCGGAGATCCATTTTCTTGTACTCATTCTCGGTTTTCCTTTCCCGCGCGCGCTCCTCTGATATAAAGTTAGGAGTTGTTTTTTCATTCAACTTCGAGGACATTTTCTGCTTTCCAGAGGGATTTTTGGAGCCGTTTTCCCGGATACACCCGTTGCGCCTGAGGATTGAAGTCAGGCCAGAGCTTGTGATCGGATTCAATTGAAGCCCCGGAGTTAGCCTCAGGACACCCGGACACAATCCCAACTTTAGGAGTACAGCCACAGGAAGGAGTTTTGCAGGAGATTTGTTACCATATCACCCACCACCGGAAGCTTAGGAATCAATGGAAGCCATGTCAGGACAAATTCCATCAGCGCACTACCGGAACTTTCAGGGGAATGGATACCAGTATGTCCAGGGTACTTATCAGCAGCAACAATTTCCTGGAGGTCATTCTGGACATCCAGGAATGTATGCGCAGCAGTATGACAGTCGTCCTAGGTAATTCCCAACTCCACGGACGATTCCGCTCCCAGCACATTTTAACTATTTCAACAGAACAAATAACTACTACTCCACCGGCGGATACTATACGCACACGCAGCCCCCAGCGCCTGCTCAAGTCGCCTACGGATACTTTACCGAAGTCCAAAAAACACCCCTAGAACCCAAAGGGCGTCCGCGAGCAAGGTACGCAATATCTTCCCCCACCGCTACCACTAATCCTCACCGCTTCCTCCAGCTCCGGTTCCTCACGCGGGACCAACTCCAGCTCGGACGACGAATCCCGTCCGCGCGCAACTCCCACCTCCTCCCCACCCACAAGCCTAACTCTCGACGCCGCAATCCCCCCCACCACCTCCTTTACCCCCTCCTTCGACCTCGACCCCTCTGACGACACCCCCGACGACCGTCCCCGTTGCAGCAGCATCCCCACTCTCCCCACCAACAAACACCCCACCAAGCGGCGCCCAAACTACGGCGAGCCCTCCAGCAAACAACGCAAACCCCTCTTGCGGCGCCCCAACGAACCCACCGACACCTACACGCTCCCTCTCCTCGCCTCCCTCCCCTCCCCACGCCCTCCCTGTCCCTCCCCCCCATCCACCCTCACCTCCACTGAATACCGGCGCATCTTCGACCAGCTCAACACGCAATTCTGCGTCTCCGCGTTCACGTGGCTCTCACGTTACCAATTCCGTATCCCCAAGAAATCATCAATGAAAGAGCACACGTCCCCCGCGGATCGCGAGCTGACCGAGTATGTGCACATCATCCGCACACTGATAATCCAGCGGGATGTGCCGCGGACGGCTGTGAGGGATGAGAGGGTGAATGAGCTGGATTCGGTGATGGAGGGCGCGGCGGAGATTAGGCATGTGGCGATTCATGTGTCGAGGAAACAGAAACCTGATCAGAGGGTGTTGGGGTTTATTGCGGCGGTGAGCGAGTTTTGTTGGGTGCTAGGTGATGCGGCGGGGGCGGCGGAGATGAATAGGTTGTATAGCGATATTGAGGCGGTGACGAGGGATAGGCAAGAGAGGGAGGGGAGGGGGAGTCCGGGAGTGGAGGTGGGGGTATAGGTGGTTGGGAGGTGTGGCGTGTTGTGATGAGTTGGAGATGGAAGAAGAAGAAGAAGAGGAGAAACCCAAACCCAAACAGCCCTGAAACCACAGCATCATCATCACCCCCTTTCCCTCGCTCTGCACCTCGAAATTTTATTCCGTTCTTCATCTTCAATCGTTCTCGTTGCATTTCTGCTCGATATCCTTTCTGTTACCATCGTTTCTGGCGTTCGAAGATAAAATTTACAAGACGGTCACTTGGTCACTCGGTCGGTCGTTATTGGCGCACTAGTTATATATCATTTGTGTTTTTTTTTTTGGCTGCTTTTTGATATGATTTGTCTTGGATCGAGTCGTGTATTATTGTAGGACTGCTGGATTTTGGATTCTGGAGTCGTAGAGGAGAGTGATTGTTTGTGATTATTGTTTATGAGATGCCATTTGAGATACCATTTGTTGTGCCTTTTGGGAGGCGAGATGCTGTGGATGATCATGATGAGACTACTGCGTTGTATGTACACTACATGGTGAATTCCACAGTTTTCATGCCTATAGCTGTGAGCCCTCAGTTGAACTCGAACACGAGTGGTTGATATCCACCAGGTCACTCAATTGTAGCAAATATTGGATAGAATCCGAATCCTGATGAATATAACGTGAGGGTCAAATGAGCGTGATGGGCGCAGTTCTACAAGTGCTATACGCCCAATTCTACGGAATATGATGCGCTCCAGACCCGGACCCGAGCTCTTTGCCCTTGCTAACCCGAGTTTGACACGTCGTTTATGCGCGGAGCATGAGTCCGGGTTCACACAGGCTGAAGAAGTATACGATCCTGCGCAGAATCGAACCCGTGTATGTATGCTTGGAGTCCCAGTTTGCCTTGTCATGACGGCGGTCTCACCCACGTGGATTTTGAGTACGGTTAGAAACTCAGAACCGAACGGTGATTTCCATCACGCGGTCTGTCACTTCTCCACAATCTCCATCATCCTGCAGTCATCCGCCGTCAAACTGCGGGAACAATAACCAGATCCCCATCATTGGGCAGAATATATACGAGGTGTCGGTTTCCCCGCGTTGCCGTGGTAACACGACGTATTGGGGGCGGCTAGACGGCATCCGGATAAAGAACAACAAGAGCGACGACGCCGTGACGTGCTTGCAACAGGAACCGGACAACGACGAGGAGCGAACGAAGACGACCACGAGCAGAACGCGACATGCCGCCGGAACTTGCTACTTTTGTCGACTACGCCTCCTTCTTTCTTCTTGTTTTGCTTCTGGTTTACGCTCTTACTCAGATCCTGCGCGCGTAGTTGGCAGGCTTCTCTGTTCCAGCTCAAGCAAACACGTCCTGTCCGGTTCTTTTAAACTCTGCCATCCTTAACTCTTCCTCTCTCTCTCTCCTTCACCTCATCACCATCTCCCTCCCACCATGGCGAACCTCACTCTCTGCGCCTCCCCCCCATCCTCCACCAACCCCCAAAATCCCTACCTCACCAAACCCGCCCCCTCCAACCCCCGAAAACGCTCTCCAACCGTCGCCTTCTCCTCCGACGCCACCCCCCCATCCTCCCGCCCTCCCTCACGCACCCATACCAAACGCCTTCACCTCCGGCGCGCCCTCAGCGACCGACCAGCCTGGGTTTCCCTTCGCCCCGACTCTCGCCAAATCGCCCCTCGAATTCCCCCGTCCTCCTGCTTTAACCTGCAAACACCCTCTCCGGACAACACCTACACCCCACAAGTTACGCTCCCGCAGCTCCTGCAACCGGGGGGCAACAACATCACGGTGCTGTGTTTCATCGGCGGCACACGCGTGGTCCTCGATTCTTTGGCGCAGGTGAAGGGCGTGCTGCATGGCCTCGGCGCGAATGTGATGGGGGTGAGTTTGACTGATGTCAACGGTGTTGAGGTTGGTGTTCCGGTGGTCTGGGACCGTGAGAGGGTGTTGGCGAGGGGGATGGGGATGCTGCATCCGCTTGGTGGGGGACGGGTCGCGTTGGATGCGGTGGTTGTGCTGGATGAGGAGTGGAGGGAGAGAGTTGTATTGCCTGTTGGTTGGGGGGTGAGGGGCGCAGGAAGGGACGCGGAGAGCGTGTTGGAGAATGTGGTGGGAAGAGTCGTAAGGGCGGTGGAGTGGTTGAGGGAGGAGTGGGAAGAGAGGGTGAGGAGGGAGTCGGCGATGGAGGTGGAGATGGGGGGCGTAGTGGGGTGAGGTTAGGAGATGTGTTATTCCATCTCGACTTTCGCGCGTTCTTCAAGGATGGTGTTGTGTGGTGTTGGTATACCCTGTTTGCTTTGCTTCGCATCTTCTCGTCGCGATCTGTTTCCGCGCTGGAGTTTTACGGCTGTCTTTTGTTTCGCCTGTTTCATCGGATTCCTCGGGGATAATTCAATATATTCTTTTTAACCCCCCTTCTCCCTTCTTCCTTCTCCTTCTTCTTTTTTCCCATCCTTTTCATCATCATTTTTATTCACCACTTCCTTCTCGCAATCACGATCGCAATCGCATCAGAAAAACAAACCCCCAATACTCTCTTGTATATACTGTCGCCAGTCGACGCCGTCTATTGCCCGTATTAGGCATGATTATTTTACGTTTCTTATTTTTCCTTCTATTTCTATGTTCTACTATGGACTGGTACTTCTAGGGTCACGGCAGGGGATACACAGTATGGTACCGATTAAAACTATATTATGAAGATGGGGTTTCTTGAATTTTGTGGCTAAACATGAGAACTCGGGCCGTGATGTTATTTTGACAGTTTGAGGGTGCAGGGTTCATTCATGTATGACTGTGATCGCCGGTTGGTACTGGATACAACATTGCGGTGTGTGGAGGCCTAGCTACTTGATGATTGAACCGATGGTCTAGGAGGTTTGTGGGAGAAACTGGTGGCGAGAATGGATAAATTAACTTAACGAAGGAGACGAGGTCACGAGTGCGGAGCCATGTTGGACCTCCGCCACCATGTTTGATTCACGGTACGGAGAACACCGGCCTTCAAAATATCCATGGGTCATAAAAACACTCTCGGATGCATAGATAAAGTCATAATCATTAAAGTTCTTCCAACATCGCACTGGAAACTTTGCTCGAAACTCTCCACCCTACTCCGGTTTCTGCCCCGTGATGTAGTACCTAGATCACAAATCAGTTTTTCGTCATCATATTTGGCACAGTTTTCAAGTACTCCATGTAGTAAGCATGCAGTTTTGGGTCACTCATTCTGGCAACACTGTCAGTGATGAGCTTCGTTGCCTCTTCCGGGGAATGTCCTCCGACGTTGGTGAGTAAGTTGGAGAAATACGCCTCGATTCCCGTCTTGAAATATTTCTGCGCTAATGCCACCAAGTCTGTGCCGTGAAGTCAGCTAATATGCCTTCACCATGAATTCATCAACGAAGGTATACCTTCGAAACGTCAGCTTCTCAACCCAGGGCCCTAGATATAGTCAGTTATAGACTAAAAATCATGTAAATAGAGACTGGAAACCAAGAAGCCCCTATCGGAACTTTGACGAAGTAAGTCTTCACATCCACGAATCCAGCCTCTTCAGCCAAGCGCTGGTAGTCAACACTGCGAGGATGAACGCTCACCCCAAGCTTTTCATAGCATGGTATAAGAGTCCTCCATATAGCGGGAATTGAACTATCTTCATGCATGGTGTTATCGTCACTTAACTAGCAGCCATTGATGTGCTCTAAAATAATCAGCGACGATGACTCCTGAGCATATCAGGGTAACTTACCGACGACTTCGACACGACCACCAGGAGCGGTGTCTGGAAATAGTGTCACATACTAGTAAGCATCATATATCTGTAACTCAAACCAATAGGGATTGGAAGTTTGTTCACCTGTATATCTGCCGGAGATATCGAGGTCAATCGCGAATCGACATGACCAAATGCCTCGAGTGAATGGAATTGAAATGTTTCGCCGCATATGTCCACTTTTTCTCAAGGTTGTCAAGCTCGAATTTGACCTACAACAGTCGTCAGTAAATGTCCATATTGAGTTCTGAGATAGGGGTTCTCATGTTCGGGGCAGTCCTGTGGAGCCGTCAATAAAGAAATGAAATTATCAAGATAATTGCCAAGTGGTGATATCACCTATCATGACCCGTGGTGGGGTTAGCATTATTCGTGCGTTATCAATACGTCAAGGAGTCTCGAAATGTCTTACAGTTGAATAGGGGCGAGGTCAAGATTGATGGAATGTGACCCCAGGTGTTCATCGCCGAACTCCTACACCGTTGTCAGATCACCGCCCAGTTGAAATTATACCAAGTTAAAGCATATACCAAATTCCATATCCCAGTGCCACAGCCGTAGTCAAGTACATTCGCAGGATCCTCTTTGAACTTTGTCATGGTAAGATTTCCTCTAAGAATATCAAGATGCCTATCTAGGGTTTCGGGGTTAATAGGGTCGTACGTCTCATGCGCCCCATCACTTCTGGCGTCCATTAATTCTGCGCCAGGTGTAACTCACGATGCACCATGTCAAAACGTTCTTGTTCAGTCTCGTCAGAAAGAGGATGATACTGATCCTTCGATTTCAGATGATAACGGCGACCTAATGATGAATTAGACCTCCAATCGCGATGGCAACCGAAACGCAGTTCAAGTTACCATTCTCATAGACGTGATCAAGTATAGACTCCGTTAGACTCTGGGTGCTGCTTGCGCTTCATAGTCGAAAATAACGATCAGCATTCGGGGAACTTGATTCGGGGAAGATCTCGTCCACATACATGCTGCCCTCATACCAGCCAGACGTGATTCCATTGCCCGGTTCAATCTGAGAACACGGTTGCTAGGTATGTATGTCTCTGGTCGTCAAACGGCTCCGGATAAAACTTACTGGGGGATCGAAGTTATTTGCTTCGATTCCAGGGACAGTGGTCGCCATCTCGCAAGTTTCGGTTCTAGTCGTGGATATGTGAAGAAAATTGTTCTAGGGAGGTGTGTGATGCAAGTGGTTGGTTTTGGAAATGGCGGTACCAGCGGTGAACTGAGATTATGAAGGTGGGAAGGTTGGAGATTTGAGTAAGCGACATCTGCCATCAAGCTGGATACCAAAGAATCAACTCAGCCCATGCAGCGGCATTGGCGTCCACGCCGCCACCGGTGAGCCCGGGGAGTATTCAATGTCAGAGCCAACAGACGCGCGGGGTGCCCAGTGTGGTAGAGCCGAATCCGATATCATACGCTGAAAAGCGGGGTTAGACGAGCTCACACCAGTCTTTGAGTGGTACAGCGTCTCCACTCACCTCTGCTTGCATGGACATGTTTGTTTGTGATCGATACATGGCCAGTGCACAAATGGCAATGTAGTAGCCCACATTGTCAAGGTGAAAGGTCCTGGTAAAGCAACACGGTATGTAGGGGGAGGTTCAGCGGGAGAGTTTAAGAGAGATTTGGATGGCTAAAGCGTGGAGAGACGGAAACGCTTCTATGAAGACCAATGGAGGTTCAGGACAGACGAGACGAGATGGATCGAACGGAATCGCGAGATCCAGCAGGGGCAAGAGAGAAACATGGTGAGGAGGACGCTATGATATGCGGTATGATGAAGCAGAGGATGATATGTAAATAGTTTCAGGTTGTGGGGTTTGTAAGAAGGAAACGTTGGTGATTGCGGTCAAAGAAGTGGTTGATTGTCGCAGCCCAGAGAAGCCCAGCCCTAAACCCTTTAACCTGGACAATACCATGACACCCATTATCACTCTGAACCATGGCTCTACCAAAATCTTTCTTCGGAGTGGATTCACTTAAGAAAATTACCGGAGATATAGTTTCATTGGGTTTCTACCCAGTCTTCCTTGTATGGTTCCTGTCGCAAGGTGTACCGGTTCTCCTGAATGGATTTGAGTATTGGTTATCATTTCAGCGCAAAAAAGACAACAAGAATTTTTTGTTATCATAATCCATTCGGTATCATACTCCCTGATACTGTTATTGAAAGCCCCTATCGAACGGTACAGACTAATATGACCCGCAAGCTAGCCCATAGGCAGAAGTCGAATAAGACTAGACGACTACAGGTTGAACAGGCTTTCGGGCAGTGATAAAATATCTGGGTGTATCAGCCACTGTATTTTCAGAGCCTCATTCAAAACTTACTCAAAATAATATGCATGCTGCTTAGGATCACTGATCGTGGCTACGGCAGCGTTGATAAGCTTCTTTGCGTCATCGACCGGCATGCCTCCCACACTCGTGAGAAGGTTAAGAGCGTAAGATTCCGTCGCCGTGATAGTACTCTCAGCAACGATTCCACCGAGTCTCCTCAGTCGCCGATCCCGGGCCCACATTCCTGGATTGTAACGATGAGCAAAACAGTAGGAACGCCTGGCTCGGGGGAGAGGATATTTCTGGGGGTGGCGTACGTACCGATCGGGATCTTAAATGAATGCAAATTGACATCCTCGAAGCCAGCTTCCTCGACCAAACGCCGGTAATCATCACCACGTAGTCCAACATTCATGTTCAGCTTCTCGTAGCATGGGAGAACAGCACGCCAATAGGCAGGAACAGCACTGCCCTCAGGCATTGTATCATCATCGCACCACCACCGATCGTTTGTATGTTCTAGTACCCGCCCAGATGTTAGCGGGTTATCATCCGTAAGTGAGTCTGTCCTGGCTACTAACCGCTGATTTCGATGCGCCCACCCGGTGCCGTATGCCTGAATTTGAATAATTCCGTTAGATAAATCATTCAAGATGACATTAAGGTCTCTTAACTTGTACATCTGTTGGAGGTAACGTGACCAGTTCCTAATGGACATAACAAGGTGACGGGAGTGTATGAAGTTGAAATGGTTCTTCGGGTACGTCCACTTTTTCTCCAGATCGTCGAGTTCGAATTTGACATTAGGAGCCGTCCTAAGTGTCAACTATTGTTAGAAAACTCCATCAACCGGGGAAAATAGTGAGCGCTCACCAGCCTGGTTGGATTGGCGCAAGATCAAGGCCAATAACCTCCGATCCCTTGTGAACGTCGCCAAAATCCAATGCCCAAATTCCGGTACCGCATCCACAATCTAGCACATTTGGGGGATCCTCTTCAAACTTGGTAACCGTGAGATTCCCACCAAGTAGCTCAAGGTGTAGATGATGAACGATATCAAGACGATCTTGTTCTTTCTCATCGGTCGGGAGTAGATACTGGTCCTTGGATTTCCGATGGTAACGGCGGCCATTCTCATAGATGTGCTCCATGATGGACTCCGTCAAGCTTTGAGTACTGCTTGCGACGCTTTGCTCATCCCAGTCTGATGTCGCTTCATAGCCGGCTTCAATTGGGGAAGGATTAGAACCGCTCGCCATGACACCGGTCGGGATATTGGTCGTCATGGTAGAAGCTCAGTAGCTGACGGTAGATGCTGATGGCGCTGAGATTCGATGAGGGTTGATTTGGAGTAGTGCCACCCGCGAGCGTGAAATTGGCAAGGGAAGATGAATGAGGGGTGCTCGAAGTATACTCGTCCGCGCGTATATAACAAGCCCCAAGCCAGTTGTCGCTCCTAAATCCACCATGCTGGTCCCCTCTCGCTGTACCGGTAATTGTATGAACGGGATCGCCGTATCAATGTACCTAATATACCGCCGTTTGCATGCCAGTGCCGCATGCTCACACTTATCTTCCCTACAAGCGCTCGTCATGCATATCGTGAAATGGGCGGATAACTCATGAAACGGTGTCTTCTCATCGGCGAAGGACTGAAGGATTGGTACACTGAGCGACGAAGCGAGAAGAATCGAGCAAGACCGTGGACATGACGAAATCCTTCAGAGACACCATGAGGAGCAAGGCACCATAGGAGGGTACCGGTATCTATTGAGGAACAAAGTCCCGGACAGGCGAGTGTCAGCTTTAAGGATGAAGCAAGAAGGATGGACAAAGAACTCGCACAACCGGTAGATACCTCTCGCTGGCAGATTGGAGGCTGAAAAGCATGTAATCTCTCCATAGTCATTCACTTCACAGTCATTCACTTCACAATTTGTCGGTATGGCAAAGCTCAACCAGGAAATGAACTTGGAAAGTTGAGTTGGGGGTGGGAAGGAGAGGCGGTAGCCGGCGATGTCCGCGGAAGTTGAGAAAATGGAAGATGAAAGCGATGAAGGCCCCGTCGCATGATGCTCAGTGCCTCGGAGCATTTAATGACACCGATTATCACTCACGCTCGGGGTGGAAATAAAAAAAGCCGTTGCGTTTTTACAATACACTGACTTTCGTTTCGAAAAATGTGCGAAAGACGAAAGAAAACGTAATCATAAACCGTGATAGATACATGAGATAGTTGTGTAGAAAACGAGGGTCCTGATGTGCGGCCTCGGGCTCACTTTTGAACCCTCGGGGAAGACGAGATCCAACATCCGTTGTAAACCTACGACGCCTCGGACTGATTTGGAGCCTCAGACTCCTCCGGCTGAACTGACGGAGACTGAAAAACCGCCTCAGGGACTGGCTTGCGGGCCGAGATAAAGTATCTAAACATGTTAGCCAACATCAATTCATCAGAACATAAAGTGGTATTAAGTTAGCAACATACTCGAAGTAGTAAGCATGTTGCCTAGGATCGCTCAATGTGGCTACGCAATCAGCAACAAGCTTTTTCGCCTCATCGAGAACATGTTGAACGCATATGCCTCGAGACCAGTTTTACAAGTCTCGGCGACGATAGTGCCGAGTCTCTTCAAACGGCGATTTTGAGCCCATGGGCCTAAGTTTAGTATTGGTAATCAGCACACGATGCTTCCGAAAGAGACCGACAAGCCTTCAAGTTTGTGACAATACCGATTGGAATCTTGAAGGTGTAAAGCTTTACGTCCTCAAAACCAACTTCTTCGACCAGGAGCTTGTAGTCGAAGCCATGCAGACCAACATTCATACCAAGTTCTTTGTAACAGGGGAGAAGAGCTTTCCAATACATTGGGATTGGGCTGTTGTCTGGCATTGTGTCATCGTCACAGCACCAGCGATTATTGATATGTTCTATACAAGAGGGATGAGAAGCAAATATTGAGTACATAAAACATGGGTAACAAACCGGTGAGCTCTATACAGCCTCCAGGTGCGGTATGTCTGAAAATTTGACCGAGATACCGGCGCCAGTCACGTATAGACATGTTCAAATGTCTGGAATGGATAAAGTTGAAGTGGTTCTTTGGAAACGTCCACTTCTTCTCCAAGTTGTCGAGCTCAAACTTGACCTGAAGTTTCCATAAGTAGGAGCCCTCCAAACATATCTCACATCCACCATCGGGGGAGGGGAACTCGAGCTGTCGAGCGCTGAGCCCAGGGGAAGTTGGACTCCGCGAGGTTCATCACAGAAGGCGAATCTCATTAATCCCAAACTTGGGGGCCACCTCTCCCCTCCTCCCCCCCTCCCCCATGATTCCGCTCCCCCGGGACAGCTTAGACAGTAGAGTTAACCCACATTAGGCGCCGTCCTAACTATCACGTTCCGTAAGTCAAAGACCTACATCTATATCAAGGACGAAATATAGAAACCTCACCATCCCCTTTGTCCAAGTCAGATATTATTACATTCATTGAGATTCTCGGAGTCTTGACTCACGGTTGATTCGGAGCTAGATCAATGCCAACCACTTGCGATCCAGGGTGCTCATCCCAAAACTCCTATTCACTGTAAGCTTGTATCCAACTCATGTGAGTATCAAGGATCACGGGGACCGATACTCATCGGCCGCCTCGGACTGCCTGTGATTTTTCATGATGCTTACCAGAGCCCAGATTCCAGCCCCACACCCGCAATCCAGAACATTTACAGGATCCTCAACAAACTTGGTCATGGTGAGGTGCCCACCTAGAAGCTCAAGATGTAAGTCTAGCGAATGAGTGGCTGAATACTATAAGAGATGGCTCGTCGGAGGTCTTACGATGCACCTAGAGTTGACAATCAGTAAAGTTACAACCAACGCACAATGCGCACTCACCATATCCAGACGATTTTTCTCCGTTTCGTCACTGGGAAGAAGATACTGATCTTTAGATTTGAGATGGTAGCGACGTCCTAGAAATTGTCCAAGCCTCGAGTGTCAACATAATTGAACGCGATGGGGAGATTATATTTCACATACCGTTCTCATAGACGTGCTCCATGATCGATTCCGTCAAGCTTTGGGTGTTGGTGGCGCTGCAAGGGTTGCTCAGCGTTCCGGATCTCTATCATCGACTAGATGTGCGTCTCCTACACACTCTGTTCATCCCAATCCGAGGTTACCCCATTGTCCGGCTCGATCTAATATGATAGTCCTTATTAGCACGACCTCCTTTTGGATAAGAAGTAACTTACTGGAGCAGTGTTAGGGTCGTTAGGTACGACATCAGGAACATTAGTCGACATCCTTACGAAGCAGCGGTCGTTGGTGATATACGCGTGATGGGTCGAGTTGGAGCTGGAGATGCAGCTGGGAATCGTTCTCTAGCGGGATAGGAGGGCTTTAACAATCCTGAAGACTGCTCCGGTTACGATCGGAGCAAGTGCGAGCTGAAGCTGTTAATCCCACCAATTGGTTCCCACTTCGGCGATCTGCGGAGCTTCATATGTCCATAAATATTATCCTATGAGCCCAAAGACCAACAGTCATGGCATGTACTATATGTAAAGTACATTATTAGCGCTTCTTTTTCCATCTGATCATGATAAACGATGGGAGGCTGTTGGAACTTGTTGGAAATGTTTGAGTCGAGGGGCTTCTTAAATAACGGTGAAGCTCGTCTCAAGTGCGACGTTTCAGGGGTTTGTTTAGGGAAATACGCGAAAGACGCAAAGAACACATTCATTATCATAAATTGTGTTTTAGATAGATACAATAAGATAGAAACGAATATCCCTCATACGGTGCATCACTACCAGACTTTCGATTTGCTTTCGAGCTCCAGAGCTAAATGAGATCCAACATGGATCGAAAACCTGTGCCGCCTCAGACTGACCCGGAGCTTCGGGCTCCTCCGATTAAATCGTTTCGATAAGTGGTTTTCGTGCAGTGATGAAGTATCTAATCATGTCAGCCAACTTCACATCATGGCGAAGAGAGTCGTCTTTAACGTACTCAAAATAATAGGCATGTTGTTTGGGGTCAGACAATGTGGCCACAGAGTCCGTCATGAGCTTTTTCGCCTCCTCTACGGGCACCTTTCCGACGTTGGTGATCAGATTAAATGTATATGCCTCAATACCAGATCTAAGGGTCTCAGCGACAATTGCTCCAAGCCTCCTCAATCGCCGGTCTTGAGCCCATGCACCTAGATAGCGTCAATTAGTGAGTTATTCCCTCAAGAACTCGTGTAAAACTTTGGTCGTTTACCGATTGGGACTTTGAATGTGTACAACTTCACGTCTTCAAACCCGGCCTCCTCAACCATTCGCTTGTATTCAACACCCGACATTGCGGTTATACCGAGTGCCCTGTAGCATGGCCGGAGAACCCGAAATAATCTCGGCATTGGGCTGTCTTCTGGCATTGTGTTGTCATCGGTGAACCATTCATCGGTGGTATGCTCTGATTATGAATTGTAAGCAACTTTACTGGCTAAAGGGGTCACGAAACCAACCACTGAGCTCGAAACGTCCTCCAGGTGCCATATGTCTGGAGTGAAATGAGCAAAGTTAGCCATGAACTGTATATTAGCAAGTGAGTATTGTAGGGCGTACTGACTTGAATATCTGACCAAGGTAACGTGGCCAGTCGCGGATAGACATGTTCAAATGTCTGGAATGGATGAAATTAAAATGATTCTTGGGATACGTCCACTTTTTCTCCAAGTCATCAAGCTCAAACTTGACCTGTAGCAGGCATTAGCACTATTTCATCCATGCGGAGAAAGCGCGGGTAACTCACGTTAGGCGCAGACCTAACCGCCGTCCAGACCCGTAAGTAAAACGCCTTTTCCGATACTAAGAAGGAAGACGGGGAATTCTCACCACCCCCTAGATTCATGTCAGCTCGCGTTCAAGGATGTGCATGGCTAAACTTACGGCTGAATAGGCGCCAAATCAACCCCAACCACCTGCGATCCACTGTGTTCGTCTCCAAATTCCTACTGTTTGTTAGCTCACATCCGAAATCATGGAAATTACAAGAAAATTTATTTACCAGTGCCCAGATTCCAGTCCCACACCCACAGTCGAGAACATTGGCGGGGTGCTCGTCAAATTTTGTCATGGTAAGGTTTCCCCCCAACAGCTCGAGATGCAAATCTGACAGATGTTAGCTCATTGATCCAGGGAGGGCTCTTCAACCCGCGCCATCGCCAATTGGGAGACATACGGTGGACCTGGACTTGGGTATCAGTAACCGTAGTTAAAAGTGCCGGGAGATGCATATATCCAGCTTACCATGTCGAGACGATCCTGCTCAGTTTCGTCTGAGGGGAGGAGATATTGATCCTTAGACTTGAGATGATAGCGACGTCCTAAGAAGTGTCAGACATCCACGAACCAACAACCCCACAGTGTCCCCGTATACCATTTTCATAAACATGCTCCATGATAGATTCCGTCAAGCTTTGGGTGCTGCTAGCCCTATAGTGGTCGAAAAAATTCCACATCAGCTAATGGGAATTTCGGGAGACGTTGGCCGAGTTAATTGCGCATACAGGCTCTCTTTGTCCCAGTCCGATGTGGCTCCATTGTCGGGTTCAATCTGGTTCGAGGATTGCGATTAGAATGGTCCAAAAGGTTCGTTTTGACTGATCCGCGAGGCAAGGTTTTACCGGTGCCGGATTGAGATCGTTAGGTGTGATGTTGGGAACGTTAGTTGCCATAATAGCTGATTGGAGCCTGGTAGAGTTATCGTTAAGGGTCGGTGAAGAGGATCGGTGATGAAGAGCGCCGTTGACGAGGGAGGCGAGGCGAGGATTGTCTCGAAGGAGCGGGGAAGTACCGGTTTAAAGAGATATCCGCCGTGTTCAACTCCGGATCTCCACCCACGCAACGCAATTCCTACTGTAGATTGACGGCTCATGTTTAGTTAGGTTGTCCGTTGTTGGCCATGTGCACCCATAGTTAAATTTTATCCTGGACTGTGTCGGTACATTTAGTTCATGAACCCTTCAGCCGCCGCTCGTACATGATTAGCGCTCGATGGACGAATGAAAAGACAGAGTGGATCAGTCATTTTCGGCTGATCACGGCAAACGCGGGGGCTCTCATGCATGGTCTCACAATATGTGCCCAAAACCCGTTGGGGAATGTGTGCGTCGTTCTATGATACCAGAATGCCACACATGGGACACTGCCGTGCTGGTTCGGGATGTTGAGGGTCTATCTGATATGTAGAACCAGGACGGTAGTGGAACGGTTCTTTTCTGATCTGTAAATAATGATTCCAATGGTCAGCATTTCTTTGTGGAATTGAATCCGGACATCACCGGTTCAAAGGCCTGTGAAAACCCATCCGTACGGTGATGAGCGGGGTTAGATTAAATATCAAGCTACTGTACCTGCATCTCATTTTCACTTTCCTCATATTCAAAACGTGTCTACAATGATGCTTCAGCGGTTATAACATGCATTGTGGTTCTCGGCACTGAGCTTGTCCACGTCGTCATACCGCTTCTTTGGGCAACCCTGATACTAGGTATTCATGTCTGTACGTTTGCTAAAGTGGTACATCGGCGAATGGTAAGAATCGAGCTGACAAGTACTGGAGACAGAACTCACAATACCGAGCCGTTGTGAGTCCCAGAGTGAGAGCCAGGGCCAAGTTACCGTTGGTCATCTGGCCCTTGGTATCATCGTGGGCCCAAATCGCTGAAGGCCTGGAGAACCAGTCCAAGATAGACACTGAGAGCCGGTACCTAGCACGGGAGCTCTGAATGAGATGGGGCGGGAAAATCCACAAACTGGGGAGTGAGGAAACATGGGACACTAGACATGGGGGGAGCCGACAGATCGAGCCAGAAGGCAGCGAATGGACAAAGCTCCAAAGTAGAGAAGCTTGGTGGTGGAAGCGGGAGCTCGATCCACGTGATTGCCTCTGACGAAACCATCACTTGGGTGTTGGGAAGCCGGTATGAGTGACAGGACATGATGGACTCCCGGTCCGGAATCAATGTCTACTGCTATTAACATTGCCGAAGAATTCCGGAGAGACTCATCAAAACACACCCTCGTTGACTAATAAAAATAGTATAGGATCACAAAATCAGGACACATAAATCGTCGATAGCTAGGAAAGAAAACTCATCAACCTCATAAATCACCACCCCATACAACCCGAGATACATCCTCCGGTAATCTAATGGGTCCATCCACTGTGGCTCATACACGTTCCGGTTTGCGCCCACTAATGTGCCAGCTAATCTGATAAGCATGGACCTTGCCGGACAAAATCTCCTGTACGGCATCGGCACAAAGCTTCTTTGCATCCTCTTCTTCCATCCCTGTGTATCTGGTGAACAACGCAAGAGCGTATGCCTCGAGACCAGTTTCCAACCCTGCAGCAACGGTTCCGCCTATAATTTTCTGGCCTGACCCACGAAATCAGCTCACAATGTTATTATGCAGAGAGAGGGGTTGGGAGATGTACTTAGCTTCCGAGGCCACATGCCCCATGGCGATGCTACCTGGCGGATTGCAATGTCGACGAACCCAGCTTTATGGAGATGGCCCTTGATGGTTTCAGCGTCCGGAAGCTACATATCGCAAAGGTTAGCGATTGATCATTTTCGTGATATTGTCTCATGAGAGGGTGACGTACAATGAATCCCGCTTTTTCGTTGGCCTGGTTATACCACTTCCAGTACTCTTCAATCCTCGTGCCTTTTATTGAGCCATCATCGCACTCAGCAGCATGCTTCCACTCCTTTAATGGGTTAGTTTAACCAGACCCAAAAATAAAAATAAAAAAAAATGAGCATTTTAAGATCTGGACATACATGGATCTCTACCCATCCACCCGGAGCGCAGTGGCTAGAGACAGATGTTGGGGTCAGTCGTTCGGGCTAAGAACTCAGTTATTGAATAAAATTGAGGCTTACCGGAACATTCTGATGATAGTTAGCGTCTGGATGATACTTCAATGAGGAACGCAACTTACTGTTGGACGTATCGCTCCCAATCATGAATCCTACGGTGATAAGCATGTATAAAAAGGAGTTGAAGATGATAATAGCGGTTGTTCAGCATACCCGGGGCATATGAGGCGAGAATAGATAAAGTCGAAGTGGTTCTAGACTCACATATAGTATCAGCATAAGTCACACCACAGGAAAACGATGATGAATCCACCAACCTTTGGCCACGTCCAATCCTTATCAAGGTCATCAACCTCAAATTTTACCTGCGGAGAAGCCCGGCATTAGTTTGGGGCTTTTCACGGATAATTGAGCTCATACGTTTGGATAAACCCTGTGAGAAAAGTCAGTTTAGACCTCAAGTTCGTCACATCTCTACGTGAAACTTACCAGGTGGGCTGAATGGCTATAAAGTGTTAGATCACGTTAGCAGTCTTATCCTTTATTTTCAGCTCCGGGTACTATAGCAACATACGGCTCAGGTCGACACCAATGACTTCGCTCATCGGATGAGTTTCGCCGAAATCCTAAAAACATTCAGTGAACCTTACGCTCAAGTAGAGACCACGTTCAGAGTCAGTCTTACCAAAGCCCAAATCCCGGTTCCAGTTCCGCAGTCCAATACACGGTGAGGCGCATCAACCGGGGCCGTGTGAAGCTTTCCGCCGAGAAGCAACAGGCAGAGATGATGCACCTTGAAAATTGTTAGCCGCATCGAGTACCTAGAGAAAGGTGGAGTAGAATGTCGATATGGGATGATCACATACAATATCCAGTCGGTTCTAGTCGCGTAATCAATTAGCTATGGACTTGAGGCTGGAGTAACGGTAGCGGTCTATGGGCGCACCTGTTCCGTCTATTCGAATGTCAGCACAAAACGAGAGCCACGATACTGGCTGTGGGAACACTTACTTCATCGTTTGGTACAGTGTACTTTCCATCACCCAAACCTTGAACCGCCGAACATCTCAATCAGCCCTGTGATCCAACAAGAAATTCTCATGAATTGGAGAAAAACGCACGATGATAACGGCGCCCTTGAATGAAAGTGGAAGTTAGCGAAACGTTCGTCCAGTAAGGTGTATCTGAGTGGGGGCGTATCGTGCTACCATTTTCATAGACGTAGTTTTGAATGCTCGACGTTACGCTCTGGGTACCGTGGGATTCACAGAAGCTTCCATAATCCGAGAATTCACCCGCATCAGGGTCAACTTCAAGCTAATTAACCAAGGCATGTGAGTCAGTTATAGGAAGACAACCGGGACACGTTGAACGAACCTGATCATGAGTAACGGAGGTGGCAGATACGAGAAGATTCGTTGTCGGAGACGCCATGGAGGAGGTATCTAATGGTCGGTGGGATGGGACGAACGATAGGGGAGATGTTTCGAAAGGTGGGGTGTTAAATTTCTACCAGGACCACCGCGTTTGTCGAGTATGCTAGCGTTTAAGTAACTACTAACGACATCTACGCGGAGATGGGGTACTTCTTGCTCGAGGTACATATCTGCCGCACTCAAGCGCCAAATCCCTTTTTCGGGAGGTTGTACAGCCAGATTCGGCACTTGATTTGCCAGTGCATAATGGGCACCGTCAGTTTGCCAGGGTAACTTTGATTTCTGAATGTTACCTGGTAGAGAGTTTCCAGGGGTTTCAAGAATTGGTGGATGTTTGCGAATCAGGACGCCAGGTTCTGTTCTCCCAATCCTAATGGGTTTAAGGGAGATTCAAATCCTTTGGGTAGGCATATTAGGTAGGTCCAGATACCAGTACCTAAGCATGAAGATCTATGTCCGATGCGGGGTTGAATCAGGACTGTACATTAATCTATTTTGCAGTTCAGCCCAAAACCATAGTTTCCCGAATATCATATGTATAACAAAACATGCAGTTGTGATGATATGTCCAGGGACTCCTACCACATCTGGAACAACTCGCTCACCCGCATTGAAGAGCCGGGTGAAGAATCCAGATCTCCCATTGCCGGGATACATTGCGGTCCAATTTTATCAAGCACCAAGCAGCCCATGATCGGCAACCAGCGAAGATGGTGTTCGCAAAACGCGGGCCCTAATCAAGCTCCCGGCGGTTAGTCCAGCGTGATCTGGTGAAGACTCGGCGTGAGCCAGAGTGAAGAAAACGCGGCTATCGTAGTTGGCCGAAAGAACGCCGGTAGAGGGCTGGGAAGGAAACTGAGTTGGTCGACGCAATGCGAGGGTGGGGAATGTCAGTGGTATGGTCAGCGGAGAAGTGAAGGAATGATTGATAAAGAGATGGGAGAGGGCTGATGACAAGGGAAAGCAACCTTCCTGCACGTGACAGTCATCTGCCTTCTTTCTCCACCGCTTCCAACCTTCCACCGACGTTCTCAACTTGCAACGTCTTCTAAACGCTCACGGGAACGAATATGCCCCGAGAACTCGTTCAATGGGAGCAGCGCTTTTACCAGTCCTCGCAAAGTTATTCTATATGGCGATCATTCCCGTCACCCTCCCGTAATCGATGCTAGCCCGTTAGTCGGGTTTCTCTCGGAAACATATCTTCAGTTATGAAATGAGCATGGTAGTAGGCCTCGATAAGTCCTCTGGGGCTTGGATCAGGGGGGGAATAAAACACTGTTATTACGAAGGGTATCTACATACGGAAATTGTTGGAAACAAGCTGGTATTGGTGTTCCCGACAGCACTACACCCCACGTGCCTATAACGTTTCCCAGGCAATATGAAAGTGGGAGGAGTTGCAGTTGTAGAAGGATGGAGATGAGCTTGCGAATTGCGTTGCGGGTTATTTTGCAGTCAATAATGAGAGTAGATCGCAGAGTTGTGCCGTTATCAGGTTCAGATCTGATGAAGTTGTCATGAAATATGAATTATATGGACATGTTTTTTATACACTTCAAGTCCACATACTGCGCTCCCAACTCTCTCTCAAGCCTTCACAGCACCAAACCAACACAATCCCATCACCCCACCTCCAACAATAGCCACCGCCGGCGGAACCCCAAACCACTCCACAACCGTATACGTAGTCGCCGCAACCACAACCCACCACGGCTCCTTCGCCAAACTCTGCCCCCTATTCTCCTCGACCGTCAAATACCCAATCTCCCACAACCTATAAACCGCGGTAAACACCAATCCGACCGCCGCCGCATTGACACCCCGCAACATACTCGCGACCCACGGCCTACTCCTCAGCGCCCTCCAAACACTCTGGAACCCAATCGCGAGCGTTATCCCCGGGAAGAAGATCCCCACGAACGCGATAACCGCGCCGAGAACCTGTGATCCCGTCAACGACAGCGGCGCGAGTGTGAGCGCGCCTAGATAAACCGCAAAATTGAAGTTTGGCCCCGGGAAGGCCTGGATCAGTGCAAGCCCGAGGAGGAAGTTGCGGGGGGTGACCCAGCCGGGATCGACGACGTAGGAGCGGAGGAGGGGGATGACGACGGGCCCGCCGCCGAAGATAATGGTGCCGGCGAGGTACATGTTGGCGAAGAGGGAGAAGGCGAGGGGTGGGGATTGGAGCGTGCCGCGGAGGATCATGAAGATTGTGAAGGATACTAGAGGGAAGGTTAGTTGGGGGGTTGTTGGATGGGAGGGCGGGGGCAAACCAAAGAAGAGGATGATGACTGAGATGCCGATTTTGATGGGGATTTTGTGCGCGACGTTGTCGATTTGCGGGGGGACGGTACGCGATTCGAGATCACTAGAAGATGTGGGAGATGGTGAAGAGGCAGTCAAACCAGGAGATGGAGAGTTCGCCTGTGGTGACATCTCAATGTTTTCCTCTTCCAAACGCTGCTCATTCCTCCTCTTCGCTTCTCGTTTATTCAAGTAACTCTGTCTCCACCTTCCAATCTTCCCTCTGAGATAGCAATCCCACGCCACAGTCACCAACCCAGCAATCGCCATCAACGTTGGGAAATACCACAACGCATTGTAGCACAGCCCTGCGCACCCACCAGCGGCCACCAAAATCCTCGTCAACGGGTCGGTGATGGCTTTCCTCGCCAACTGGACAGCCGCCAGCGCGATGATTCCCACAGTCGCGGCATTGAGACCCGACAACAATGCATATGCCCAAGCTGGGAGCACTTCATTCATCTTGCCAACACCAATGGCAAGCGCAAACATGCCAATCGCGCCCGGGAGAGCCCACATCACGAAGACGAATAACGCGGGCACAAATCCGGCATGGTAGAGTGCAATACAGAATGCCATTTTCGTCGACGCCGGTCCCGGGAGAGCTTGACAGATTGCAAAGAGCTCCTGATACTGTGCTCCGCGACGGGGGAATTAGCTTCAGGCGATTCCATTGTAACCCAGCAGCAGAGGATGGTGGTGGAATCTTGGAGTGTGGACGTACAATCTGCTCGTCAATCCACGGCGCCTTGCCATTTCCGTCCACAAACCGCTTGTGTAGAATCTGAAAGTGCACTGGTGGCCCGCCGAACGCGGTGAAGCCTAGGTCGTACGTGCGTACAAAGACATCGAGCAGGCGGTCGAAAAGCTTGCTTGGTTGCTCAGGGCCGGTTGCGGGGCGACGCGCGGAGGACGAGGAGGAGGTGAAGGTGGTGCGCTGGGCGGCCGCCGAGATGAGCGACTTGAGAGGCATCCTGGACGGAGCGGGAGGCGGGTTCCTCACGTCGGGGTGGGTGTTGGTGGTGAACGATTCGATGAGCTGCGTGGCATAGTTGGGGGATATATTATCGAAGGTGCTGGGTTACGGAGGACAAGGACGTTGCACGAGGAGAAGCCAGACGTTGTTGTTAGCATGACGAGCGAAGTGCAGCAATGGCGAATCAGAGCTCGAGTATCGTCCACGCGCTGTGGCAGCCCACCAATCAGCGCATGCGAGTGACAACCTGGGCATCTCCGGATCATCATGAGTCGCTCCAAGCTCCGTAAACAGTCCCGGATCTTCAGAATCTCGGACACTTCTCGGGGGAAGAACTTGTACACCACATTTAGAGTTCCTGGTACACCCGTAGACACGGCATGTGAGTATCTTGATTTCATCAACTAGCAACTCGACATTTGCATCTGCGCTCAACAGAGAAGTCCAAATCATCTCCCTCGCAATATTTCCCATGTTATCGATGCGTTCATGCACCATTCCGCTGCAATGCAACGTTAAAATTACTGTCGATATCAATCTTACCCTCCTTACAATGGGAAAGCCTCGTCACTGCTGTTACTCCACCTGTAAAAGTATCGTTTCGTGCGGTACCACGACTCGAAACTGCACCTTGATATTTGAGAATGATTCTGCAAGGGATACTATGTAGGAATTATCAGCCCTCTTATGTTCCCTGATCATTCCTTACCTCGACGTAAGCGAAAGGATCTGGCCATCCTCATCACCGGTTTCCTCCAAGATTCACATCTCCTTACGCTGTGCGCCGACTCCCTATGCCATCAACAGGCTTCATATAACCCCTCCATCTCGTAGATCTCTCTTCTCTCACAGCGTGTAAGATCCGTTGAGAAAGCCCCGACTTCACTTCCCCAGTCCGCACAACATGAAGCCCACCTTTTTCCTTCCCTCCCTCCTTCTCCTCCTCCCCCTCCCCGCTTCCTCCACTCCCGCCCCCGAGCCCAACCCCGTCGCGGCCCCAGCACCGCAATCTACCCCCAGCAACCTCGCCGACTGCTATACGGAATCCGACAACATTCCGTGTTATCTGTGCCCCTGCACCGGATGTCCAATCACCAAGTATCTCCACAACTTTGACACCGTCAGGCCGAACTGCTGGGTTGGCGGCCAGAAGCTGAATAACGGGAACGAGTTTTGGGAACGGTGAGTGAGAGTGGTGAGAAGTGGGCGGTGAAGGTGGTGTGATGCGCTGACGAGGATGGGCTTGTGGGTGTAGGGTTCCGAGCTCCGGAGGTTTGGGATTGGATTGCTGGATTCATGAGAGCTATTTGGAGCCGTTTTGTTGGCGTGAGTAGCGCTCTTCCGGATGTCAGGCTGACTTAAAGATCATGGACTGACACATGTTTGATGTTGAAACAAATAGTCAAGATCCCTCAGTGTGGTGAGTAGTCGAGCGTCTGAGACCAGACGGGTGATGTAGTTTCGGAGAATTCGTGTTTCCGTGGGTGCGATGGATTGCTTTCTGGCTGTCCTTGGTGGAAATGGTCGTAATTTTGATATTTGAGGCAGTTGTAGTCCCTATGAGGGTTATTTAATTTGTATAACTGGAATGAACTGTTTATCTGGCCTATTCTGTGCTGTTAATCAACCGATCTGGGGTCATTGCGCTTGGTATTTCAAACCAGTGTTGAGTTTGAAACCTGTGGGTCGGATACTGTCGATATTCATCGAACATCTATTCATGTCGATGGTAATTCCAAAATCCTATGAGAGTTGCCGATGTCGTTGCCGCGGTAGTGCGCACAGCACCAAACCGTATTGACACATACAGTAACGCATCTTCAACTCTCAACTTGAACTTCACCGGGAGTCGATTGGAGTGAGTTCATGGAACAAATAAACTTACAGATTCAAACTGAAGCACAGCACATGGAAGTGCTCTCCACAGCCCCATTGTAGACAGATAGCCTTCGTCAAACTGAGTTTTTCTGTACCACCACCGGTTTCCCAAAGCAGAACATCAAATCATCGGATGTATCCAATGATTTGATTTGTAAAACCGTTCTGAAACATAGATAGCTGTCCATAAGCATAGTTTTGGGATCCCTTTTGTCAGTCGATTCCTTCCATTTAATATCCATCGCCTGGGACGCAGCCGAAAGGGCATACTAGGAGGTGAATTTTGATGTAGGCTTTGAAACAAATGACAATTGACACTGCAAGGAGTCCCTCCAAGAAAGAATAAGCTACCGAGAGGGATAGCTGTTGACCTGCTATACGTAGAACGTTGGGGAAAATGATTCGTTACCTCTGGATCTAGATCATTCCCTGGTTTCAGCCCATTCATACACGTTGAAGCCCAATTGGATATTGTACTTCTGTTGGACCCCGTCAACATTTGTCGAGGCGGAGTACCAGTGGTACTGAATTTGTGGGACCCTCACCTGGTCTGAGGATTCGTTGTGACAAACCTCCGGATTGAGACACGTTTGTGCCCCATATCCTCAGCCGCCACCAGTCTCCTGGGACTCATAAATCCTCAGCCATATGCATCTCCCAAAATCCCATCTTCTTCCGCCACTGTCCACCTTCGCTCCATCCAGTCGCCTGTTTTCTCCCTGTCTTCATTTCCGATATCCCAGTCTCCGAACATCACTACCATGAAGCCACTATTCCTCCTCTCTCTTCTCCCCCTCCTCACTTCCGCGACCCCCGCCGCCGGCCCCAACCCCCTCCCGAACCCTGTCGCCGCCCCCCAAGCCTCCCCAATACCCACCTACGTCGAGCCGCGCTGCGCGCTGAAGAACTCAACCGCAAAGTGCTACTCCTGTCCGTGCAACGACTGCCTTGAAGTATCCCCTGTTCGCAGATCAGCGACGTTGATTTTCGGGTGCTGGATCGGGGGTGCGAAGAAGACAACGGGCGAGGAGTATTGGCATTGGTGAGTTCTCTAGGTGGAGATTATAGGAGGGAGTTGGGATTGGGGATGTCCCAAGGCTAATGCGGGGGTGTATAGGATGCCGGAGTATCAGTGCTGGATTAAGGAAGCGGATATCACCGACAATTGCTGGGGTAGGTGATCTTGCAGTGTTTTTGGCCTGGGAGATGGTTGCTAATTCTGCGATTTAGTCCTTGGTCATCAGTGTGAGTAGAATCTTACAGCGTAGAAGAGAGATGTGATGGCTATCGTAGCGGGACCAAGAGGACCATGACTGTGGAGGGTGAATGTAGTTGACTTGAGGAATTAGGCGTCTAAGTTGCTTGTATTGACATCGGCGTGAGAGGCTGTATTCCGAGGGGATGAGCAAGATTTTAGGAGGGGCATTAAAGAAAGAGTTATGGAAGACTTGTAAGCTGCAGGATCTGGATGAGACAGAATGGTGATCTTAAAGAGCTAGCACAAGCAACCACAACCCGAGTACATAATGCACTCTCACATTTGTCACTCGCTCCTTGTAGCTTTTTTGTCGGTGTCAGATTGCTGGGAACATATAGAGGGGGTACTGAGAAAGAGAAGTCAGTGACGTTCATCCGAAGAGGTTGGGCAGAACCATGGCCCAGAGTGATAAAGTGTGTTGCCATATTCTTCAGGTTAAAGGGTTTAGGGCAGGGCTTGTGTTACAGACCCATCCCGCTGTTGCAACCAATCATCTGCTCCCGTCCCCGCAACATCACCAACTCGAACTGACAGTATTTCGGTGCCAGAATCCTACTTTTTCGACCGTTTCGTCCTCCAACTTCGTTCATCAATCCGAAACCATGCATCATACTCTGCTTTATCATGCTGGGTATCAATGATTATCTACCGATATACCAATCTTCCTGTTGACATGAGTTGGCTTCTGCAAGCCCGAAACATCACGCGAGACTCTGTTTGCCCACAAATTCATGGGTCCCGATACATACTTCTGTGCATGTATCGTGCCACCATAGAATTGGCAGACGCTTCCACACGGGTTGACTGTTTCCCCACCTCCACATCCTCCTTCAAGCGACCATGGCGACACCTGGCTTCAGTTCCAGCGTGGGAGATTTCTTCGCAGCGACTGGTAAGGACATTTTCATTGAGAACCCGCTACACGTCAGATTAATCTCGGGTAGAATTAATCATCAGAGTCACTCATGCCCTGCGTTCTGTAGGAGGGCTGCTCTGAAATGATGGTCACGTCCTGAGCCCGGTGGATGTATGGAGCGCCGCTTAATTTTAAAAATATCGCTGCTGTTAGATATTGTATTGACATGACTACATCTAGAGAGCATGTCTTGAATGATCTCAGGCCGTTCATATGTACGGATAGGGACTGTTCGGGCTTTCCGTCGCTCGAAAACTACATGTTGCATTACGACGAGGTTTATCCCTTGATGATACTGGAACAAGGGTACTCAGGCTGTGTGTTTTGTGGCCGGAAAGTTAATCTCCACGACTGGATCAAACACCCAATGAGTTATTGGGATCGTTTTTCCGTTGCCATTGCGTCCATGTTTGTTTTGTTTGATATCGAATTCGATGGGGATGAGGACGCCGCATCCATTGATGTGCTATACGACTCGGAAGAGGTGCCTGACTCCGAAGGGGCGCGAAGAATTGAGGAAGTGTTCTCAGACGACCCGACAACATCACCACGGCGATGAAGGAAACGGATGATGGCGCACTTGACACAAACGTATGGATGATTGGCACTTTTTTCAACAAGTACGGATTATGGAATCTCTCAGTTACGATCTGGCAACCTCCTTCAAGTTCCCCGAGTTAGTACTCTTGGTACAGCGTCGAATTTCGTTTTTATTCGCATTCAGCAAACAGACTCTATTGCTGGCGCTCGCCAACAAACTCAAGCGCTCGCAAAAACAAAGAAGCAAGCATCCAACAGACTCTCTCGCTCGTGAAACCAAAGAAACAAATGACCAACACTAAGCACTCTCCCCAACTTCCCACGATCATGACCAGGGGCCATTTTCCTGACTACGCCTTCCTCCTCCTCTTGCTTGGTGCCTCCCCAAACCCACCCTTGACATTATTCACCGCCAGCTTCGGGCCCGGCATGATTTTTGAATACCTCTCGACCGCCGTCTTCTCGTCCGTATAAATATCAAAATCCAACCCGACAGCCTTCCATTTCGATGTGTCCGTTGGGTACCCTCCCGGAAACGCGCACGTCTCGGCATTAGCTTTCAGCGCCTCACCCTTCCCCGTCTCCTCCTTGACCTCAACCTGGACGCACGACATATACGGCTGCGGATTTGAGGGACGGCTCGGTTTGGAGTACCCGTTATGCAGTGCGATGAGCTCAGGCCGGAGGAAATACTTTCCGGGCGGGAGTTGGGGGATCTCAATCCAGTGAAGACCCTTCTTCTCGATCAGCTGCTCCACAGCCCAGGTTTTCCCTTCCCCAGCGGAATGGAAGAGTTTCAGCCAGGATTGTTTTTGGTTGATGCCGTCGGGCGCGGGAGAAGCGTATACCAGGACGGGGCCTTTGTGACTTTTGTCGATGATCATGTCGTCAGACTTGTCTTTGGAACGTTTTCTGTAACCCCTGCGCGTTCTGGTTAGTCGCGTGTACAAGTGAGACTAGGATGAGTGGGGGGATATGATGGGTGGTGGATGCGGTGAAGGGGTATTCTGCATACCATTGAAATGTTATCTTGTCCCCCCATTTCACTGGTAACCATCTATCCGCCTCCTTTTCCCCATCAGCATTACACGCCATATCCTTGGACCCCCAGTCCTTGACCGGATCAGTGTTTGGCGGACAGCGGATGTACTCTTTATTTTTATCCCCTTCCAACTCATCGCACCCAATTCCTTGATCCACTCCGTTGATGGATACCGCGTAGAGGCGCGTGTGTGCCGAAACTGTCTGGATGCCAGTGGCCGTGAGTACCGTCAACACGGTCAACAGCGGTGAGGAAAACAACATTCCGGACGAATTGGTTTATTCGAGTGATGGATAGAGGAGAAAGCAGATGATGGTGGAGTGTGGTTTAAGCAGACGATAATCGAGTGTGGATTGTTCAGATCATCGACCGGCGGCGAAGGGTATTTGTAGTCTCCTTCATTGCTTCATGGCGGGCGGGAAATTTACGATGCCTAGGGAGCAAGTCACGATACTCTACTCGTTCGTTGGGTTTGGGTCATGCAAAAAGTGTCGACCGCGCACATGGTGTGGTTTTTGGTTCAGGCAATGCGCATTATGGTGGTCCCAGTGGGCAATCAAGTCGGAAGAGTTGTGAGGAATGATGCATATTACGGCATCTATGCCGAGTGGAACTAACTTGAAAGTACTTCATGTATGATGCGCATCATTTCTACCATGACCAGCTGCCCATCTGCCTAGAAGATGGGGAGAAGTTGGTCATGAACTACATACGGTAGATACAGAGGTCATTAGCCAAACACAGAACCCCTGCATTAAGTATGAGAGTGGATGCCTGACCGACGAGATGGTCTGTCGTCCCTGCACGCGCATAACTCACAATGGGGGAACTCCAATAAACACTTGGACAACTTTTAGCAATTGAACCCTCTAAACACTCCTTGTAATGACGAGGCTGAAACACGCACTACTCACCAAGTCGAATGACTCTGGTTGGATCCTAACATGGTTGGTTCATAACAGATGGGATAAAAGTTATGTGCTAACGGTGCCCACAGTGGGATTGGGTTTGAAAGAGGGATCATTCAAAATATCGGTTATAGAGCTCGTCTAAACGCTTACGGGAATTCATCCAATGGAGAATCATCATCATCTTCAGTCCTACTCACGACCTCAGACTGGGATTGAAAATAAAACACCTGAGTTCCCGCTCACACGCCGGTCATCACTTCAGAACACGATTACGAAACTCCATAGCTCTTCGAACCACATACGCCCAATTACACAAGCTGCTGCAGAAATATGGCGATAAGGACTGGCCAATACGCCATAAAGATCTTTTTATCCTGAGGGAAGGAACAGAAGAAGATAGCAAGAGAGGTCAGGGATGAAGAAATGCTTTGTATTCAGAGGAGCATTGTGGCTCTGTTCATGTTGGGTTTGTGGAAATATCTTCGACAAAATTTCTGCACTTACAGTTCCGATCACGATCACGATACGATAACTGGGGGAAATGAACCATCCCAAGTACTACTATGGCTCAGGATATATGGACGAAAGTCGTCCTCTTCAATGATTTCCTCTGATCACCCAGGTTCGAAGCTTCTTTATGGTGATACATCATAAAATATCACTCGTGACCTCGACCCCCAAGTCTCCTTTGAACTCCGAAGCTACTCATCGGCGCCAGACGAATTCTCCCTAGATACACACGCACATTCCTCACTTCGCAAAGCCGAGCCACTCCGCCACCACCACCGCCCATCATCACATTGTCTGAAAAACGCCAAGCACACCCACAATCCAATCAAACCTGCAGCTTCACCACCGTGCCATGTCCGATACCATTCCATCAAGCACAGGATTCCCAGCCTCAAATCTTCGCAAGATAGCCACAATATGAAACGGGCGGGCGGGCAGGACTTTCCCTCAGGCTCACTCGCTGACTCTTCAGCCTGGGGATCGTGGATGGTGGAGTGTGGACATGTGCGTGTCGGAGCCCCCCGATATGTGAGCTACGGCTGCTGGGTGTTGTCAATGATGACGATGATTTATCCAGATTACATGTTTGTATGCTGTATGCAATGGTGTACATATTATAGAGGATTTTAGAGCACTGGGAGATCATGGGTTGACATGTGATAAATGTGGTGAGGAAACATCATCACGGAGGTGAGAATCTGACGATCTGACTCACGATTACAATTGCGGGTGTACGATACACTTGGGATGAATGGGTGGATGGTTGGAGGTGAGAGTAAAGGACTGCAATCAACACATGCATGGATGGAAATGATGCAGTGAGCTGGATGGCCAAAGATACGGATCTGTCCGCACTTGCAGATTGTTCAGCTTGGAGATGCTGTGTTTGGGAGGATATCGATATTCGGGCTGGTGGTAAGGGGAATTCGACTATGGCAGTTATGACTCTTCGGAAATGGGAAAAGAAGGGTTTGTGTGTGTGGGGATGGAGTGTTAATGCTCGTGTTTGAATAAAGGATGAGACTCTCATCATCACGGTGCCTGTGCTACCGCAGAAAGAAGTTGGAAACACGGCGTCAGAGAGCCTGAGTGCGCCGGGGGAGATCGCCATCATACCTGGACCATGAATAATGCTGGTGATGATGATGAATGTGATGATCATGATGAAATGTGATGGTGATGAAAAAGGCATTTGGCGATCGCACCATGCTAAGAAAGTTGGCTGCATTGGATGACATTTCCTTACATGCCATTATAAATAAATATGGATTTATTTATTTATGACGTGCATACTAATATTGAAGCGCGGGTGCTCCCGCTGTCACTGATGTTTGCGGTTTGTTGCTGATCGGGAGTTGCTTGGACCATGAGAGCCTGGATAGGTGTTGGAGGAAATTAATCCGACAATGGTTTTGCTTAAGGTCTTGATAAGTTGAGATATCTATATGTATTGTGGGCATATTGGAATCTAGAATGTAATTTTTCCAAGCAAAATGATACATCTAAGACTGGTACTTTGGCTTCACCGCTTCGCGCTGCGCCCCCAATCTACCACCATTCTCCTGCCTCGTGCCCTCACCACCTCCATCTCACTGCAATCCACAACTTCCCCTCCAACCCACATCCATCCGCCCCAAACCTCGGTCACTGCCGCAACGGACCTCATCTCTCACCCATCACACGCTGCGCCCACCCGTTTCGCATTGCATACCTCAGCAACATCCCTCCATCTCTCCCAACTCAGCACCGACCACATCACCTCCGCGTTGGTGTCGCACTCGTACTAGTACTAGTACTAGTACTCGTACCCGTAAAAACCCCTCATCAATCTCATCCGCGCGTAATTGGGGTATACAACGCTACGGCAGGGCGCCGTTCCTTCACTGCTTCGATTTGCGGTGTTGGAATTCTAGATTCTGGAGTGATCTGGTGATGTTGAGTGCGGAAACTTTATTCGGGAGTGTGTTGGTGATGAACCTGACAACGATGGCCACGATGGCGACGGCGAGAGGAGCTGAGTGGAGGGGAGAGGAGGGAGATGTGGTGACACGAATAGAGTGGAATCAGCGGGGTGCAATGGAAGCACGCTCAGAGGCTTCTGTTAGAGTTCGGTACGAGTACTAGTACTAGTACGAGCACGAGAGTCACACGCCTGAGGGATATATGTAATGATCCTGAGGTTGTGGAGACCCGCTGGATGGAGTAACTGCTATGGAATAGAGTTTTGGTGGTGTACGAGATGGACGCTTCAACTGGTCCTACGATTATACGAGCATGAGGCATTTGGAAGTTGCGATGGCGAAACGAGGTTATGGATGGCTCATGATGGACATTGCTGACGGAAGAAAAAGCAAAAACGCATCATGAGGAGGGGGACTGATCATTTGAACTGATCATAGTTGTGATTTGGAGTTTCAACGACAAAACAACAACATCATCGTCGTCATCAGCATCAACACAGAGAGAAAAACGGACCCCACCCCCGAAACTAACACGAAACGAGATCTCCAGATCGCCCCCTCTCCAGATCTAACACCCCCCTCAGAGAACTGTACGAACCTCAGACAATCCCCTGGTGTTGCACACAGTAATAATCCGGTGTTACTGGTAGATCGGAGCAATGTCCGCCACGTTGGATGCCAGTGAGCGAGCTATTTGGGATTTGGATGCGGACGACTGCGCGCAATGGGTTATAGGAGTACATACTGATACGTCCCTATCGGTACGCAGCGGATCTCACATTCAGAGTACCCAGGTATCGTATTCCTCCATGATGCCCCAACGGAATTAACCATCAGGGATGTATTGAATTCCATGAGTGATTTCAATATCCTGGAATAGAGACAAGTTTTAGATGAGCACTCTCAGAAAGCAATATCACTCAACTACCGACATTCACGGCGTTTTCGGGCCGAGCGTTTTTGGCTTTCTGACTGCCTACGTTACGGTGTTCCTGGTGCATCGTAGAGTACCTTGAAAAACTCATATCAACTGTACTGTGAGGACCACGATCGGAGGCCGGATATCCCAGCCGAACGCATCAGGCATCAGCTCGTCTATCGGCGCGACAAGGCATCAACTAAATTGGTGGTCAAGTTCTACCGAGTTACGTACCGCGCAGAGTGTTCTCTGTATCTAATCCAAGGGAACGAAAGTCACAGAAGCATGTGAATTAAGATGAGATTGGTGATTGCGGATTCGGTCATGTCAACGCGGATAACTACAGCTACTTCCACGTCGCTTCTGCACATAGGGCGCCGAGAATGGGTGTATAACCTAGGTGGGTATACTTTTAGCTAGGTACAATGAAAGTATGTGGTCGGTCTATCTAATGTGTCCAGCCAAGTCGGAGCGAGCGTATAGTTTGCTGTGCACACGTGCTGTATCTACCTCTCCTCCGCGGGCTGGTCCAGGAGAGTTCAACATCCATCTCCACCTCCAGCATCATGATGATCATATGGAGTGATATCTATCAAGGTGTCAGAACAATTAGTATCTAGCGCATCGCTTCTGTGCCATGGCTCGCGGAAAATAAAGTGGCCCCATATCTATTCCTCAGACGAGCGAGAGACGCCCCCAGTATGGTACATGGAATTTTGCTCGATCCGCACGCGCCCACACTTCCGGATCAACTGGGCAGCCGTATGTAGCGGCGGCAGATCTCCGCACCGGACAAATGCTAGCGCCGTTGTAGAAACCGGGATGTGGGTGAGAATTTGAAACGCTGTCGGCCAGGATAAGGCACCACCACCACCACATCAGCAATTTAATGGGCAAGATGCGATATGCTGCAGGGCGGTCAATTAAATTTTTAGACCTTCGTGGATGGATAACTACAACCAATTGGCCGCTTGCGAATGCCCGGGTGGCCTATCATTTTTCTATCATCCCGGAGAAAGGTATTCCAGTAAAGCCCGCCATCGCCGGGGATCATCTGGGTGCACCACCACCACAAGCAGGGCAAAACGTAAAGATGACGGGGCTCGCAACACCGATAATCGAGATCCCCGG
>ML220136.1:214455-323071 GCA_004786065.1 Ascodesmis nigricans
GGGGGGGGGGGGGGGGTTGGTTCGGAAGACTGGATGGGAAGGGGAATGGGGCATTGGATGAGAAGAACAAGGCATCAAGGGTGGATTCGTATCTCTTCTGCACAGCATGCGTGGATGTATGATGAGGAGCGGGTATGTGTGGATGTGGATGTGGATGTGGTAGTGGTGGGGCGGGAAGACAACACTGAGCGGCTGAGGTGAGGCAGACATGGTGTTGGCAGCATAATAATGAGTATGAGTGTGAGTGTGTGTGTGTGCTGCTCGGAGTCCGGCTGCTTCTAAGTGGCCGGTGTTACTACCTGTGTCGAGAAACTTCTGGTAGTCGTGGTGGTTGAGGATTCCCTTGGGCGGGAGGAGGTGGGTGCCGTGTTGTGTCATGTTCTGTCACCACAACGGTTACAGTTGCACAGTGATGTCTGCTGCCCACACACGAGTCCTGTTTGCCTTGCCCATTGGGATCGGAAAGTCATTCCGCTGACCCTCTTAGGGTTGCGATCTTGTTGGATGGAGGCCCCAGCCATGTTTGACTGGATGGGTTTGACGGCTGCGACGGGGGAGGAGGAGGGGATTTCTCTCTCGTCCATCATCATGCATATACGTCATTTGGGGGGTGTCTCCAGCATCCATCCAGCGGCTCCCGGTGTGGCTTTTCTCTCCTTCGCTCTCTCCTCGGAAGCGTGGGGCTGCTATGACGCCCCCCAGCTGACAGCCGCGCGTGGGAAAAGGCTCTCCATAGTGCCTCAAAAGGAGCAAGGCAGCTCCACCAGTGCCGGCGATTCTGGACCGTCGTTCGAACTCTCTCACCATCACCACCACCACACACTGCACACCGCACACCGCACACCGTACACTGCACCGCTGCCCCGCGTCACTTATTGTCTACCATCGTGAACCAACCCACCACCCACCACACACACCCACTCCGACGAGAAGCACCCGCACCAGCAGAAGCAGAAGCAGAAGCAACTCTCGTACCAGCGGTTTTCGCATCTTCCACCGCATCCTGTCAGGGACCGATCGTTGTTCCCAGGTCTTTGAGGCCGCCAGCAGATTTCCTCCAGCGTCGTCACCTTCCTCTCCAGAATCCACTCACAATTACCCTTCGTCCGTCTGGCACCTCCGTCAACTCGCCATCCATTGATACCCACCCCGCTACTGCTCCAAGATGGCAGACCACACCAACTTCATCGCTGCTCTGTGCGTTGCCCTCCCACTACAATCCCGCTGCCCCAGACCCTGAATCACCATGGCTGCAAGGTTCTGATGCTGATCTGTTCGCTGTAGGCACCTTCCATACACTGTTACCTTCACCGAATCGTCGGAATTGAGCCGGTATCCATCGAAGCGGTCGCCCAAGCAGACATCAAGTGTTGGGCACCGCCGCCCTTCGTCCGTAGCAGAACTCCCGAAGCCACGTCTCGAGCTCCCAAAACCCTCACCGTACCCTGATGGCATCAGTACGCCGGTTCCGAATTTGCTACAGACGCTGGGTGGAAAGGGTGGCCCCACACCACCAATGACCCCCGGCTTGATGACCCCTGGCGATGATCTGTTCTTCAAGATTCATGGCCAAGGAGATGCCCCGTTAGGCTCTCCGTCAGACCCGTCGGTGCGCTTGGGCGGAATGAAGCTTGGCCCGGGGGCGAGACAGATTAGCGGAGTAACGCCGGCGGTACCCAGTGGGGGCCCACTTCCAGGGAAGACGGAAGATACAACTGATTACTTTACGATTCCGGCGAAAGCGATTACAACCAACAGGAGAAAGAGGGGTTCGAGTGCGAGCGACCGTAGTAGTGCGTCGAGAGAAAGCAGGGAAGAAGCTGGTTGGATGATTGAGAAGACTGATTACGGAAATGGTGGGCTCAAGAACGCTGTTGAGGCTGCTATTGCAGCGGGACATCCTGGTGAGATGTGCTATGTGGGAACACTGGGCTACGGCGCAGATGAACTTGATGAGAGCACCAAGGTTGTGATAGAGGGAAAGTTGAGGGAGGATTATAATTGCGCTGTCGCCTATGCAAGTGATGCAGACTTTGATGGCCACTACAATCATTACTGTAAAGAGGTGGGTTGCACTTACACTCTGGTGAGGATTCCACTGATGAGAGTAGGTCCTGTGGCCGGTATTTCACTACCAAATTCCAGATCACCCGAAGAGCAAGTGAGTTTTGATGAGTTTGATCGTGGTGCTCGAATGCTGACGGTTCAGGGCCTTTTTGGATCACTCGTGGAAGTTCTTTGAAAGTCTTAACCGCTCCGTAGCCGATGCCATCATCAAAGACTACAAAAAGGGCGACACCGTCTGGGTTCACGATTACCACCTTTTGCTTGTTCCGAAAATGTTGCGCGACGCCCTGGGGCCTGACGCTAAGATCGGCTTTTTCCTACATGTCGGCTTTCCATCTTCGGAGGTTTTCCGCTGTTTGGCGCATCGTGATAAGCTTCTGGAAGGAATGCTCGGTGCGACCCTCATTGGATTCCAAACAGATGAATACGCACGCCACTTCTTGACGACTTGCAGTCGACTTCTTACCGTTGAGGCCCGTAATGATGGCATCGTTCTTGACAGTCGATTTGTTAACGTCATTAGTCTGGCAATTGGTATTGATCCTAAGCAGTTGGAGGAGAAACGTCAAGAGGAGGATGTTGCTAGATGGGCCGATGCATTGAAACAGCGGTATGCTGGCAAAAAACTGCTCGTTGCCCGAGACAAGTTGGATGGTGTACGTGGTGTCAGGCAGAAATTGCTGGCCTATGAGCTCTTCTTGAAGAAGCACCCCGAATGGGTCGGAACGGTGAGATTTAATGACCAAGGAAATGAAGTCAAACTAATTGTTCGTAGGTGGTCCTGATTCAAGTTGCGCTTACAACGACATCGATCGTTGAGTTGCAATCTACCGTCACGGATATTGTCACTCGGATTAACTGCGCCTATGCAACACTGGAATATCAACCTGTGGTCTACCTGCATCAAGACATCACCTACCATCAGTACATTGCTCTCTTGGAGGTTGCAGATGCCCTGGTGGTGACCAGCCTTCGTGACGGAATGAATCTTACATCTCATGAGTTTGTCTATCTTCAGGATAAGAAGCACGCTCCTCTCATCCTTTCAGAGTTTACCGGTAGTTCAGCTGTATTTGCTGGTGCGGACATGACGGTCAATCCTTGGGATTACAGCATGACTGCAGAAGCTTTTCACAAAGCACTGACAATGCCGGAGGGTGAAAAGCAACGGCGGTGGGAGAGATTATATCAGGCAGTCATGGAGCGTACCGCTGCCGATTGGTTCAAGACCTTCTTGGAAAAATTGGACGAAAGCTTCATTGAGCAGCAACGCCGTGGTACTTCCATGATCCCACGGCTTTCCACGAAACTCTTGGTCGAGCGGTACAAGCAGTCCAACAACCGGATGTTCTTCCTTGATTACGAGGGCACCTTGGTTTCTTGGGGTGGTGGAAAGAGCAATATCATCACTTCGCCGCAAAGGGTCCTGGACTTGGTCAATGACTTGTTGGAAGATCCCAACAACATTGTTTATGTCATGAGCTCACGGCCCCCAGCAGTGAGTGTCACACCGCAGCGGATATAACATACAGTACTAACGGTAGTACAGGACCTGGAACAGGTTTTCCTCCGAGTCCCTGGTGTCGGTCTCTGCGCAGAAGGCGGCTGCTTCCTGCGTCCTTTCCAGAAAGAACGCTGGGTCCGCTTTGCTGCCGAGTCGCTTCCATGGAAGAAATCCGTCCGCGAGATTCTCGAATACTACGTTGAGCGCACTCCTGGAACATCAATAGAAGAGCGCAACTGCTCGTACATTTGGCATCACGAGAAGGCGGAAGACAAGGCGGCTGCTCTTCGTCAAGCTGGTGATTGCTGCAATCATGTCAACGACAGCTGCGACAACTTCCGTATCCACGCTGTTCCCATTACTGGAGGTGTTTTGGTGGAAAGCTTGGACTGGAGAAAGGAGACCGCGTGTCAAAGAGCTCTGGATATCGCCGAAAATAAAGGTGTCTTGCCGGACTTCCTCTTGGTCGCTGGTGACTCGCGAGACGATGAACCGGTGTTTGAATGGGCGGAGAGTCTGGCGAAGGAGCAGGGGATCAAAAACGTGACGACCATCAAGGTGGGAACTGGACATACTTCGGCTGGCGCGACGACGACGGGAGTTGCTGGTAAGTTATCATATTCTGGACCATGAGATTATTTCTGACAGGAGAACAGGTGTTATTGCGGCGTTACAAAAACTCGCATCGATATCGGTCCAAGACTCGGAAGAGTAATCATCGTTCTCCTTGATTACCTTTGCTCTTCTTTAATTTCTTCACTTCAAGTAGCCATTGTACTGTACCACACACCACTACCACCACCACCATCATCATCATCATCATCACCGTCATGTCATGTGAAATCTTGTGGAATCTTCTATTTTGTATTTTTTTTTGTATTTTGTGTTAGGAGAATTCGGGAATTCACTACCGGCGCTGGGGCGCTACTTTACTTTACTTTACTTGGGTTTGGGGGTGGTGGGGTTGAAGCGGTGTGGTGGCGGGACGGGAGTTGTGAGAGCGTGATGAGGCATTGTGGACTTGCGGTTGGGAGGATAGGAGGAAATGTTGGGCTTGTTGGGCTTGGGTGGAGGGGGTGGAGGGGGTGAGGGAGTTAGATATTGTATGTTGTTTTTAAAACGCGGTTGATCTCTCAAGCTGAAGGCGATGTCACCGTTGCCTGGCCCCATGCCATCGAGTGATGTTTCTACTAGACTTGGTGTCCTAGCTATCGTCGTTGTCGTTCCCCCAACACAATCTCTGTGGAGTGTCATTCGTGGAGTCTACAATCGCACTTGCACATAACCAATGCCGTACTTGCTACCAGATCCACTAAATCCTCAGCGGTGATAATATAAAGCTGGTGCGTCTTGATGCGTTGACAGTCTGGTATCCCGCAGTGCGAAATACTACCGTCTAGAGTACTGTACCGTCACAATATATCACTGCTAAGGAAAGGTGAGAGCTAGTGATCGTGATAGATGCCGCTGAGGATTGACGTTTGCTGGTTTGTGTTGGGTTGAGCTGGGTTGGTTTTTTTTTATTTTATTTGGCTTGTTTTTGTTCTGGTGGGTGAGAGGGGAAGAGAGGGGATGGAAGATACTGGGGTACTTATTGTGCACTAGTACCACAACCCGGTTGGACGTTGTCAGGAGCTGTAAGCTTAGGAGCATTGGGATAGGCACTGGTATTGTGAATCATCATACCAGCTGGTGGATAGTGATGAAATGTTGGGACTGTGATTTGTTGGATTAGTTGGGATTATCCTGATGTTAACGCACGAGTGATGGCGGGGAATAATGAGACGAGTATGTGGAATGAACACGGAAGTCGAGGTCCAACCCAATCGTAGATCAATGGATACAACCGGGAAACACAGCCACACTTTCTAAAACCTCTGTCCTTCCATTCTGGGAGGCTGCGTTCATCATTGTTTTGGTTGCGCCAAAATCTCCAGCCAAAACGCCAAAGGTTAATAAAACAATCCAACACACCTCCACATACTCCATGTCATCTGCGTCCGCGGCGGCAGCCTGCATGATTTCACTATCCATACAACATACAAATCCCCAACAATCTGGAAAGACGCTTGTTTGCCGTCATTCCGGGTATCGGATATCGTACGCACATCGTACGCACCCTGATTGCTGTGAAGAGACAGGATCGGGGGCCGGTGCAAGTTCCTGCTCACCTAGAAAAGTCAGTTTTCGTGCATCGTAGTTATTCAAGGATTACTCACTGTATGGTTTCGTGATTGAAAGTAGTGGGCCATAACGAATTACCCCCAACGACGTCTCCACCGTGGGAACATCATGCCGGCGATCTGGCTGGTGTTCATGATGGTGTTCATGCCAGTGTTCATCGCTGATGCGAGACCGTGCTGAGGAATGCCCGGCGACTCTGTACTGCTCCAATAACGTGGGCCCAGTGCTGGTCTGCGTATTTATAGGCGTGCGAGTAGCAGAATTGGGCGTTGGGGGGAGATTGCGCAACAAGAGCTCGCTAGATTGAGACTATTTTTCTGGATTCCGACGTGATCGCAGCGGTATTCGAAGTGGAGGACATCTCCGGCCTCGAAATATAGCGGCAGGCTCGAACGCAGCGATATGAGAGAGTCGGAAACCACAGGCGCAGTGGAGCTAGCCTGAGGCTTCGGAGGGGGTAATGACAGTGTCAAGGAGAAGCAAGAAATTGAATGGATGCAAAGCGGTGACTCGGGCGAGATTAAAAGGGCAGCACGTCCGTGTGTGTACGGGTGTTGAAAGCTTGGATGGAGAAAGCGAGGTGTAGAAAGTGAGATGTAGCAAGCGAGACGTAGAGAACCGGTTTAGCCCTGAGATAGACAGGCCGACAAAGCTGAGATGAAGAAACGGGGAGAGGGAGATAACACAGCTGGCGAGGAAAAGAAAGACAGGTCAAGCCGGCAATGGTGCTCTCCAGAACCATCCCCAAAGCAAAAAGTATCACCATCACACCTCCCACCACAGCGAACCAAGCTTCATGAAACCCACACATGCGAGCAACCACTATGATAACAACCCCACTGTGCACACTCTACCTCACTGTCACTAGTACGACAAGTATTGTACTACCGTAGGGTATGGTACTAATTATAATATTGTTCACGCGAACGCTAACAAAGATGAACTTGGAGTAAACGGGAGCTCGAAAGAAGCTTGCGAATGCTTTTTAACCTTTTTTGCTTACATATTCATCCCCTCCCTTCGTGAATCTTTTGGTATCTGAAGCTTCCCCGCGCAGGAATTGGTTCACTATCCATTCCTCATCCAGTTCTCTTCAGCCTCTCACATCCAAACAGCTTTGTCCGTGAGACAGCAATATCCGTTTAACTGAGAATAGGGGTGCTGAGTATAAGAGGTCGACAATGATTGTATCGAAGTGTAGTATGAGTCAGCGAGTGCCATGATTGAGCGGATTGCAATCCCATTTGCCTGCAATATATATCTCACCAACACTTCCACTTACACACCTACAAGGTTCCAAATCACACCCAGCACATAATAATTCCCGCTCAAAGCTCAAAGCCATTCACAATCACAATCAGTCTGCAACAAAAATATGATGCATGATTTGGACGCGGTATCAAAGCTCAAAACAACCGTACACAGGCAAGAAATAGTACTAAGGAATAGTAATAGTCATGGCAAACAATACTTGGAAGCATTACAACAGTTGATACGAAGCACGAAGCAGGAAGCAGAGCATAACACAGCACCGTCTCCCATCACTCATCCCACTGCGCAGTACAAGTCACAGGACCATCAGCTCCGCCTTCAGCACACACGAGGGGGCACGGCGCAACACTAGCCAACCCATTGCAAATACAACTTGCGTTCGGGGTAAATAACAGACAGGAATTCTGGAGCAAACAAGCCAAGCACACAAGACAAACCAGGGGATGGGCAGTAAAGGAGGTAGAAGAGAGATACAGCAAGGATAACACTGGATATTTCTCTTCGCCGTAAGTGACATCTGTGTATATCGACCAAGGCCAGCAAAACACAAATCCACCTCCCCCATCCCTTCCTCCAAAAACCACCCGTTTCTCACCTTCCGCACCAACCCAAACGCTTTTGAAAACAGTCGCAAATCTGAACAGGCGAAAAAGCAAACCGAATCAGAAACGAAGCCGTAGCCACACGATTAAAACCCCCTGGCTAACTATCCGATGACATTGATTGAAAGATGGTCATGGACCAAGCCGCATCGAAAAGGTTGACGTTTACTTCGACTCCTCGGCGGCGGCCTCCTCCTTCGCGGGCTCCTTGGCGTCCTCCTTGGCCGGGGCGGCCTCCTCGGCCTCACCACCATCGCTGGAGGTCCAGAGGGTAAGGTTGTCACGGAGGAGTTGCATGATGAGGGTCGAATCCCGGTAAGACTCCTCGCTGAGAGAGTCAAGCTCGGCGATAGCATCATCGAAAGCCTGCTTGGCGAGGTGGCAGGCACGGTCGGGCGAGTTGAGGATCTCATAGTAGAACACAGAGAAGTTAAGGGCGAGGCCAAGGCGGATGGGGTGAGTGGGGGTAAGCTCGGTCTGGGCAACGTCGGTCGCGTTCTGCAAAGGAATTAGGAAAACATTCGCAGATATTTCCAATCAACGAACGAACCTTGTAGGCCTCGTGGGCAGCAGTGGCAGCCTCCTTGCGCTTCTCGCCGGAAGCAAATTCGGCAAGGTAACGGTGGTAGTCACCCTTCCTGTGATATTATGAGCATCTAGTCCATCACAGACTGATTCAGGGGCCTCACATCTTGTGGTAGAACACCTTGGACTCGCCAGACTCAGCCTTGGGGATCAACGACTCATCAAGGACGTTGAGGACATCTCCGCAAACTTGCTCCAACTCGTTCTCAATCTTCTGGCGGTAGGCCTTGATCTGCGAAACATGCTTATCGTTGTTCTTGGTCTCCTCCTTCTGCTCGATGGAAGAGATAATCCGCCACGACGCGCGGCGAGTGCCAACAACGTTCTTGTAGGCAACGGAAAGGAGGTTGCGCTCATCAACGGTGAGTTCTCCTCCAAGCTGTGAAATGCGTCAACACATCATGCTCCATAGCGTGGATACCTCTAATCGCGTGACCCGTCCGGGCCGGAAGCGACAGGGGGGGGGGCTCAAGTCTAGAGCGCTGGGCCGTGGTACCTTTGCGACCTCCTATTCAACTCGTCAGCATCCACTCATCTCGAAAACGGGGTGAGCTGAATCAGGAAGGCTTACCTTCATGTAAGTGACCATCTCTGTTGAGCAGCAAGACGCCGGCAATCAGTTTCTTGCTCTTTGGCTGGACAGCGAAGCGGGGAACCTACCATCATAACGCTCGGCCTGCTCGCAAAGCCTGGCGAGGAAGGTCTTGCTGCACCGAAGGTCAGTTTTGAAGGGTATCGTCGATGTCCAGTTGCTGGTCCGTACCTCTCACGCTGCTCAGAGGGGAGTCATGTTAGCGGAGAAGCTCGTGGGGAACAGGAGGTTGCGCAGAGAGGGGCATCTGCACAACCTGGAAAGAGGGGCTTTGCAACACAGAAGCAGTGGGAAGAAGAACAAACCTCGTTTGACATTTTGACGGTGTTTGGGGGGATCTGAAGAATATGGGTATCGAGAAGGTTGGAGAAGGATGGGTTGGTGATGAAGAGGTGATGGAAGATTGATGGGTCGGTTGGTGGGGTGGTGGAACGTGGTGGATGGGGGTGAGTGGTGCGAGGGGAGAAGAGAGAAGATGGGCGCAGCAACAGCGACGGGCGAGCGTCTTGAAGGCGGCTCGGCGGCCCCCGTCGACCACTGGGGGGAGCACTCGATTTGGGCGTGTAAGAGGGGGAACCACCATACACAGCAGACACCAGACACAGAGAGACACACAGGGCCAACCGCCGCCTCACTAGACCCCTCCCAACCTCACGCCTCAGTCCGTGAGGAACAGCGGGCGGACGAAGTGTAGATACTGGGATTACATGTCCTCCTGTTGCTCCGCAATGCTCTCCCCGCCTTAGGCCGAGAGCTCTCCCCGAGCAAACAGCATCAGTGAGTGAGAACGATTGATGCCTGGGAATAACCACCACCACCCAGCCTTGCCCCGCTCCTCCATGCCCCCTCCTCAGCCTTTATCTTATCGGGCTCTGGTGTGCGTCCGCATCACTCCCGTTTTACAACCTTTGCCTCCCGTCATCATCATGCGTCTCCCTTTCATCGCAAGGTCCATCCGCAACGTCATTCTACATTCATCCACCGTTCTCTCCCTGGCCAGTGCCCAGCACTCAGAGTCCTCAACCATCAAGTCGTCCAAGCTTCCAATCCATATATTCTCTCAAGGGGCTGTGTGTGTGAGAGCGTGGTGGTGGCAGCGTGAACCACCACGACCAACTCACCTTCCCAGCCCCACGCCCACGCCCACGCCATCCCCCCAGGTCCAGTCCGTAATCACCCAACTCAGCACCCACCAACAACAGCACACCACACAACCCCGCTTTTGGGCTCGGGCGCGTCAACCAACTGTGATGTGGGAATTGGAAGAGACATGGGCTCACCCAATGGCGGTAGTCCAACAAAGGTAGAGTCTTCTGGAAGACACTGGAAGACATCATCAGCCTTCCCCCGCTCGCCGCGTGTACAGTATGTACATATACATGGATACATTCATAGTGCTCACATCAATGTACTGTACCGAAAGATGAGGTTGCGATAAAGCTTCTGAGTGTGACACCGAAAAGTGGGCAAGAAAGCCATATGTGACGCCTGCAGATTGGCAAGAAGTTGAACATTTCTACTTGTAAAACATGATGTGGTGGTTGCCCGTTACTTGTAGCAAAGGTGCTTCACAAAGAGAGCTTCGAGTCCTCACCCACCGGAACCCAACCCCCGCGAAATATCCATATGGCACCGCGTTTTTGCAAGAATCCCGGGTCTGTGACGCGTGACATTGCAACCTCATCTTTCGGTACAGTAACTTCCCGCGATTCCCTCGTGTTTGATTCGTGCAAAATCAGGCATTTCATTCTTTGTCCAGCACCCACTCGCCAGGAGCACTCGTTGCCATGGCAGCGCCCCAACAACACCAACCAGCGGCCCGAGCGGGTGGAAGGAATCGAACGGCAGGGTAACCCCAATAACCCAACTCCAGCCTTGTTTCGCGTGGCATGTGACACTTCTTGAGCAGGTCCGTGAGGTACAACCTCGCGATAAGCTTGAATTGGTCGTCGTCGTCGCCGCCTGAGTTTGGGGCAAGGGCGTTTTCACCATGTCCGCGTACGGTCATTTAAAGCTCAATTGCTTCATGAATTGTGATGTTTGGCACATTGAAGATATTTCAGTGATAGTTCTCCAATCCATCTCGAAGCTCCAACGCTCATGTCGAAACAGCATTCAGACGCAGAAGACGCCCTTTCAATCATGACAACCCCACCACCCCCGCCGTCACCCCCGGGACGAGCTACCCCCTTAAGCTCTCCTCTCCCCCGCTCATGTGTTTCCTACCTCCAGGAACCCGCGCGGTCACCTCGTGTGCATCACATCACATCACATTACAGCGCATTTCGGGTATTGGCGAGACATGGCCATTTCTGCTCGGTACTTATAGCTCCCTCCAACACCCTAGTTGACCTGAACTTCGACTTGCGAGTGTCACAACTCTACTCTACATCTCCCGTCCTTCACTCTTCCATGCCTACTTCTTCACGCCTCCACAGCTGGTGGTATGATGCGATGCGATGAACACAGACAACATGAACAATTGCTATCAAAGTTAACGAAAGTCGCAGCAGCCATAATGGCTGCCGAAATCCCATCTTCCATTGTATTTGTTTGTTTGTAGTAATACATGTTAAGGTAGAACAGAACTCAGGCGAAAATATCAATAACAGCGGAAAGGACTGTTTCCTTGTAGCCGTTGATGAAGAAAATTGGAGAAACCTGAAACTCCGAAAAGATAAAAAGCCAAAAGCCAAAGACGAAGCCTACGACGAAACCTAAGATAGAATATCCCCATTCTGTTTCGTGAAGTGAAGTGAAGGGAAACCAAGAAACCAAGAAACAAAAAACGAGAACCCCAAGATCCGAGACATAACATAAAAACCGAGACAGCCAAATGACACCATGAAACCCCCCCAAAAAAAAATATCATTCAAATCATTATACCTAAACGCGAGCCATTCAATCCATGTAGAAATCGCCCTTGAGGATTCTCTCCTGGAGATGATCCGGCTTCTGCGCAGGCGGTTCTTTCGCAGCCGGCATTGACGTAGCAGGCGCCGGCATCGAGCTCATCGACATTCGTCGTCGCTGGTGAGCTGGGTCGCTGACACCAGTGGACTTAGTATCCATCCAGAACCCTACTCATCATCAGCCACGCATGCTTTATCAACAGTGGAGAGGAAATACAAACCTCGTGATATAATAGGGCTTTGCGGCCCAGCACCCGGCGTCTTCCCCATGGGCGAAGTATTCATTGGCGTCACGGGCAACTTAAAGTCTTTGAATGCTCTGGCGCCCCAGCTCATCCGTCTTGCCAGCGGGCTAGTTGGTTCGGTGAACTGGGCGTCACTGGGCTCATCGACGGCGGGCTCCTCGGCGGTGGATGACGTGGAGGAGACGGATGAGACTGAGCTGCGCCTCAGACCATAGTTGGAGAGCTGGGGAGGTGAGTTGCCAGAGACTGACATTCGGCGCTGGTTGGCTTGAGCGGCGGCATTGCTGATGGAGCCAGGGTAGGAGTCTGGGACCCGCTTCGCCGTAAAGTAGTCGGAGAGGGTTGAGCCACGGCGTTCGGGATTGACGTTGCGGGGAGGTGAAGACATGGTGAAGGCTGGAAGGATGAAAGTATCGTACACAGTAACGCCGTTAAAGTCGTAAAGTGTTCAATTTCAGTGGTATGTTTGTCGTAGGAAACCAGATAGAAGAACAGATGGAAGAATGAGAAGAGAAGAAATGGAGCGAGCCCAGAAGCGTATGAGAAGATGTCGCAGATCGCAGGTCTTTAGACAAGAGTGTCAGTTTGGCTCTCTATGATTGCGGCACGATCGACAGTGGGGTGGAAGTGGGGGGCAAAGAGGAAGACGGGAACTGACAGCAATTGTTTGGATACGCTGGCGTAGTTCAAGCTCGGACAAGGAGCAGTAGGAACCTCTGGGAAAGGGCGTGAAGGGAGGCAGCTTTATAGCAGGTCGACTGGGTGGGCGTGATACAAGAAGGTGGTTACGACGGTTAAGCTCCCAAGCTGGGGAGAAGTAGTAGCAGCACACCATCACGGATTTCAGAAGAGTTGCAGTTGCACACAGGGAGTCGCGGCTAGATGATCCATGCAGACTCCGAACTGTGGAGGTGGGCGGCGATGGGAACGGACATGGAAGGGGCCCATGAGGATGGCGATCGAGCGCATGGGGCAGCGGGTAGTGGGGAGGGTGGAGAGGTGGTGGTGATGCTGGCGTGGGTGAGAGAAGACTGTGGTTGGCTGGAGCGAGGAGGAAGCACTGGGGTAGGAGGAGAGCTCGACGTTGGAGCAGAGCATGGCAATTCATCCATCCCAGCAAGCTTCTCTCTCTCCACACAACGCTAGTGCACATCCCCCATCGCCACCGTTTCCATCCCAGTTTGAGCATTTCAACGGTGCACCACATGCCACTTCAGGTTTCCCTCCGCGATCACAACCACGCCCGCTGGAGGTGATGATGAAGTTGGGGAGTCTGGGTGCAACGGAGGATCCCCGCGCTGTGATGAAAGTGGCTAGGTATGAAGCACAGGGCCCGCGGGGCAAGCTTGGACCCTTTGCCATCAGCCGGCTGAGATCATTGATAGAGTGGTTAGTAATTGGGCGGGATGAGGTGTTCGGTGGGAGCTCGGTTCTTCAGAGCAGGCAGGAGAGCCATTGAGTTTGCAAGCTCTTCAGCCATTCCTCACCACCATTCTCCTGCTCACCTCATCACCACCATTCTCCTGATGCCTCCTCACCACCATTCTCCTGCTGCCTCCTCACCACCATTCTCCTGCTCACCTCATCACCATTCTCCCTCTCCTCTTTGCTCCCACCTCACCACCACACCCTCATCACCGCTACTCTACACACCAATACCCATTGGGCATCCCACCTTTGACCACGTTGATCCGCATGCCTCGTTTTCCTCCCAAAAGCAACCTTTGCGAACCTTATCAATTGACTGCAAGCCATCGAGCATCACTGCGCCGTCTCCATCACATCCCCTAATCTCATCACGGTCTTCTCAACCGCGAAATCCCCAAGTCCGAACCTCCATCGTGTTGTCCCGCTAAGTTCTAACTCTTCTTCTCCTAGTCCCGCTGCTTCAAACGACATCTTGAACGACGCGACGACGCACTTACAACAGCCCCCTCCACACTTCTTCCACCGCCTAAATCCGCATTGCATCTGCATCTCGCCGATCCCATGATGACTGTAGACTCTTGACTACTGCCCGCCATGTGGTATGTACAGTCCCGGGAGATGTCAATACCAGTGTGGCCGTTATCACTAGGTACGGTGTTCTTCCCGTCTGCCGCAAGACGGATCTCACGATGCCTTCCATGTTTCCCCATCCAGCCAAGGATATTGGGAACTTCGAAGGAGATCTGGGGATCCCGGATCTGAGGTATGGGTGGACTGGCAATTTAACGTTGCATAACGGTTGTGTTTGAGGTCGATGGAGATCATACTGGTCGCGGAGGGAGATTATGGACTCATACGAGTAGCCCACGGGAAGCAGTGATGGAAGGGCCTGTGAAAGCGAAGAAGCAGCGCACATACATGCTTGCTGCCGCTGAATGCAGTGCGGTGAGCTCCAATCAGTGTGGAGGTGGGGCAGAAGGCAATGCGGTTGTCGACATATCCTCCACCACTATATCCCCTCACTGCACCAATACGTGTATCACCAACTAACCCCACCAACGTCAATTCCTAACCACTTCATTCTCATCCCATCCTCCACAACTCCATCTCATTCCCTCCGAATCCCCACTCTCTCACCTCCTCAAACCCCAAAGCCACCATCTTCACACACACCCCAATCCCCTGACCCACTGCTATACCGGCTGCACAATGGTAAACGGTTACGTCGCAACCACACATTCGTCGGCTTGCATGCAGTGCAGTGGGACACGAGCTTTCTGTGGCTTTCCTTTCATCGAGTGTCCTCATTCGGGTAATGGAACTGGGTTCGAGGAGCTTAGACGAGATGGTCTGGGCCATGATGACGATGACGATGCTCATAATAATGTTGGTGATGAATGATCGGGGAGGTTGAGTTTGCCATTCCTCAGCCCGGGGTGAGAGCCGAGTCTCTTCGACTCGGATTATGTCGACATGGGTTGAATGCCTCGTCAGTTCACGGTTTGAAAAGACACTTTAATCCTATAACCAGTACTGAATTTAGAGTCGGCCGCGACACAGAACAGAGATCGTCAACCCTCTCCTCCCTCTTCCTAAGGACTCGATCTCCACCATCCCCCCCCTTACTCTCCTTCTCATTGTCTCACTGCTTCACCAGTCCCGGTATCATGATTGTAGGCCTCGGCCCACTCACCGCTGCACCCTCATTTATATAACCTGCACTACCGTTACCGTTGCTGTTACGTTTCAACGCTCATCAACGCTCATCAACGCTCATCCTGATGGTAGGTTCTACCAATCCCCACACTCGCCAATCACTACTGGCGGTCTATCCGCGATGGGAAGCCGTATGAGTTTCCCCGGTCCGGGTATATGGGTGTGGTACCGGTGTCGAGCTGTTGCTGTGGCTGTAGGTGTATCATATCGCTGTTGGATGCACAGTAGGCCCGGTATGAATCTCAGTAATCAAGCAAGCAGTAGGCGTTACTATGTAGAATGCACTGTAATGCGATGCAGCATCTCACCAGTAACGTTACCGGCCTGGAGCTGGGGAAAGAGGAGGATTTGAACTGGGAGGCCATGGTTGATGATAGAATGCAGATCTCAGGATGATGAGCTAGTGGGTTGAATGCGCGGTCCTTGTCCAGAAGACAGAAGAACGAGGAGACTCCGAAAGAATAGTGAAAACAAGAGGTATTAACGGCGCTGGTGGGCTGTAAGTTTAAGAGCTGGAGGCGTATCAAGCCGGAGTTTCTCTTTACTACATATTTGGCTGGGATTAATCAAATTCGAGTTGTTACGCACGGTGAGAACTTGAACTCTCTGTGACTTTATCTTTAGTTATCTAGCTTGACTGCTGGCTAGATATTCCAAAAGAATGGATAAATGGATAAACAAATAAAGCACCCCGGCGCACCAATTTCAATCCACACCTCCTACAGACAGCTCATCTGTTTCTCGCCACTCTACCCCTTCCTCCTCAACTCCAGCATTTCACCCACCCATCCGCATCACCATCACCGTATCTCCCTACAACTCCTCAACACCTTCATCGGGCTTCGGGCACAAATAATCCCCGATCCTTCTCCCCACATTCTCGCAATACTCAGGGCACCCACGATACCCGGGAATCTTCTCACACAACCACTCTGGCGGCGGTGGAATCTGTCCTGGTACCTTCATCTTCAACACTCCCTCCTCGCCATCATCAGGGCGTTGTGGCTCACCGGGTGGTGGGCACCGTGGGTCGCCGGGGTAGTTGCGGCAATAGATGGGACAGCCGGGGAGGTAGGGGATGTCTTTGCAGAGGGGGTTTTCGGGGATGGTGGCGGACTGTAGGGTCTCTTTATTGTCTATTACACTGCGACGCTGGCAAGCCGGCTCCAAGGGGTACTCGCGGCAAAAGAGTGGGCAGCCGGAACTGGTGGGTTGGGATTTGCAGAAGGCATACTCGGGGGCTGTGGTCAGTGGGGAGGGAGCAGACTGTGGAGAGCATGATGTATATCAGTTTCATTATCCTTATATAGTATAGATCAGGGAGATGAGAACACTGAGGAACATACCGGAAAACAGAAAGGGTTGCGGGGATCGCAGCTGGACGCTTCTGCAGATGATGATGATCGAGCCTCGAAGTCATTCTCGCACGCTGGGAATTGCGGGAATTGCTTGCAGAACGATGGACATCCTGGGTAGTAAGGATTGATTTCGCATTGTTTTGTAGACGGATACGGTGGCCTATGAAGCATGGAAAGCTGAAGATCCTGTAAAAAGTATCAAAGTGTTAGAATCACATTTATGGCTACCCCAACGTCAAACCTTGGAACATAAGGACTCGGAGGTGGATCGATATGTTTTGATGTAGCCCAGGCTAACACGTAATTCAAGAAAGAAAAAAGCAATGATAACCTACCGGATTGCATTCCGGAATGTTCGGAAAGAAGTCGCAAAATGGCAGTTTTACACTGTGTGTGTTCGAAGTCTGGGATACCGTGATGTCGACGCTGAATGGCGCGGCGGAAACACCGTGTGACTCCATGAGCGCGAGGATTGGAAGGATGGAGATGCTCCTGGGGCCCATCATAGTGGTTATGGCAGAGTAAAGCCGAGTGAGAGAAGGAAAAAAACACCAGTAATGAGCGACTGTGATTCGGACTCGGAAGAGAGGAGACTCGGAGTGATCGTGAAAGCTGGGGGTGGGTGATGAAATTTATGGTGAGTTAGAGAACGTTGGTATGATGACGGTGAAAGTAGAATCATCTGGGGAAGCCCGGATGTGGTTGCTGACTTGGTGGCTGACGAGTTCAGCCGCTGTTTTGTTGCGGGTCAGAATGTCGTAGACATTGTGGGGTCAGGAATATGTGGATACAAATTAGAAGTGTAAAGCTGTTAAATTTAGCTTCCAAGGAATGCTTTGCCGTTAAATCTGGATTGTAGTCCCATGTATTGCATGGTAATCCCGGAGGCTGGCCGCATAATCCTCAACACTGATGGCTACCACTCCGTCATGATAGACCAGCATGACAAAACATTTCCTGTTTACAAGACATCTGTAATAGTATGTGGGGTGTATTCACTGTCATCCGCTGGTTCATGATTCACCTTTCCCGCAATCCCGAAACACTCCGCATCCAGCACGTCCATCGAGTGACGAACGATGGTTTCACTTCCTCCATCAGTGCGTCCATACTCACACATTGTGGAGGCGGTTCAAATCGGACACCAAAAGTCACTTGGGATCTCCATCATATGAAGTGCTGTGGTTCTACCCCGGGACTTGAATCCGCAACATACTAGGAATAGAAATTCCACCACAACACCAAAGTAAAATCCATTCTTAGCTTCGCCTACGCATTGAATGCATCCCACCCAACAAATCCCCCAGCATTCACTTCAAGTTCCATTTCCCCCAGAGCCAAAAATCTAACCTCTCCCAACCATTCCCCAAACTCCCAGGCCTCAACCTCAACCTCACCCATCACCCATTCTCCTTACATCGAGTCACTTTGTGATCACTGGCACCACGCAAGGTCTGGTAGATATCACAAATATCAATCGAAAACCTCTTGACATTCCTGTACGTGTTTGTGTCTTTCATCAGCTACTGAATACCACCATTCACTCACCTCATGACCGACTGGCACTTCGGCAGATCCGGGTAGTCGTCGCATATATCAATCGGAAACGCCCTTCCAGTGGTGGCGACGGAAACGTCGATATTAGTCCCATGTGTTGTGATCGGAAATGGAGCTGCGTTGATAACACCCATGAGAATTGCTGTTCCAAGGGTGAGTGTGCGGAGTTTAGGGTGGAACATTGTATATGGGGTAAATGGGGGAGGGTGGATGATCCTGTGTGGAGAGATGGGAGGGTGAGGGGATGATGTGTGGACAGGAAATGGGAACAGGCAGATGGGTTCAGGCTTGGGGATGGAGGTGGTTTTAAGGTCAGAGCGGATGGAGTTCAAGTTTATAATGCACCGAGGCGGGAGCTGAAATGGGTTGAAGCTTTCTTGCTGATTCAGGGTGTTTCTGGCGGAGGTAGGTCTAGCCGTAATCTCCGGGTTTATTTACAATGAGATTCTGGAGAAACACAGGTCTTTTGAGACTGGCTGGACAGCACGAAGTATGACCCGAAAAACAGAAACAAGATGTGGACAGAGTGCGAGATATCTAAATACAGTAAAGCAAAAAGCAGTAAGACGCGAAAGTTACCATCTGAAAGCCAAGCTCCCTCCAAGAGACACTCCTGGCGCCCAAATTCTGCCTTGGTCAATTCATCACACTCTCCATCACACTCCCCTCCATCTCAATCAACTGATGACGCCTATCTTGGGCGAGGTGACGCCACCAGAGTTCCAGATGGTCCTCGACCCGTTCTCGGAGTATCCTCTTCAAGAATGGAAAGATATTTTGTGCAACCGACGCGGGGCGCCAGGGCGGCAATGCGCACAGCAAAAACGTACTGTGTTTTCCCAGCGTAAATATATGTGCAAGCCCGAGCACCTCCTTTGCCATACTCACCATGATAAAGCATACATGGCAACAGTGTTTGCTCACTCCAATGGCCTTGGGATAAATCTAAGAAACCAAATAGGGCAGCATCATTGTCCAGCGGCAAGGGCCTCTGGGTGGTGGAACGGCGAAATGTCGAAAGACCCACAGTGGGGATTGGGATTTAGAATAAGAGTCATCCAGAAATCGCGAAATTGTCGTTCTAAACCCCTTATAAACGCTCACAGGATGGCCTCCAAAGTTCTTTGTACATCCACGTATCCGCCGCTCGGTTGTCGGGTACTCGTGCTTATAATGTTTACCGTCGGAGGGCTTCCTGCGTTCCGATAATTGAATAATTCGAATTTGTGCTGGTGGTAGACAAGCGTAGTTACAACGAAATCTCCAGGGTTACCGCATATTTCGATCCGAAATCTGGAAACTACAATCACCGTCACCAAGACCTGGAAACCGGCATATCAATCTAAGTTTGGCATGATTTTTCTTGATCAACGACAGCGTTACCAGAGTACGATCCGCGAAACCATGCAACCTCGCTAAACAACACTGGACAGACTTGTAATACTCGTGTAGGTGCCGGTGAGGTAGCGGTGGCCAATGCGACCCCTACCGTTGCCTCGTCAACCTCCGGGTTTATACTCGGTGCGTCATCCATGACAATGCCTCGCCTGTTGTCAGGAAACTCATCGAAATCCCCAGACACGCGCTGGAGAACGAGAGTTGGAAAACGAGAGCTGGTGGCCGACAGGGCTGTAGATAGCGAGTGCAAGAACCAGAGATGCGCTGGAGGGCGAGCTGTTTAACCAAGACAGAAATGTTAGTTGCCAACAAACCAATGATTGGAGGGCCTCACCGAGTTCAAAGACCTGAATCCCGCTGTCCTCAGGTAACTGGTTGCTCTCTCTCCATACTCTTTTCTTCGGCCAGCTGACCCCGAGTGATTGTGATGATCTCTTGGCGGCGGTGACTTTGGTGATGGCCCTGCGCCACATCTCATACACCCGAGCGAATCAGTTCATGGTGGATGGCGGATTGTGGGCGTTCCGGGTTCCAAAGTGCTGGAGACGGGTACATGGCTGGTGAGGTGTAGAGTACGGTAGTGGTCGAATATCGGTGGGGATGATACCACACAGGGAAAGGAGGAGGGGTTGATGTGATGTTGGAGGAGGAGAGCAAGTGGAATTTGGAAGGTGATGACTAATTAGAAGTGATGTACTGTGAAGCGGGCAATGTTGTTCCATTGGGAACGGAGGGAATCGGAAGGAAAGCATACAATTCGAACTGAAAAAGTATTACTGTACTCGAAGAACCCATTCAATGGTTGGTCAGCCCCACAAAGCTGGAAACCATCCCTCAAAATGGATACCACCTAAAGCCACCGACTTCACCCGATCAAAGTGGCGTAAAGTAACGCCGGACGCATGCACGCATCCAGCCCAACTTTGAGTATCATCGTCACTAATCATGTTGACTCATCCCGCGCCCCATTGGCATCGGAACAGAAAAGTTTTGGGCCAAGGAAAAATGCAGGTCGGCCCTATGTTTCGCCGGCATATGTAGTTCGTTCGTGGATGAGAACAATGCGGTGGGAAAGTTGATGTCAATAAAGTTACCGGTATTTATTGGGCATATCCAAGGGAATCATGTGGTGATGCGCCATGCCATCTATCGGGGCTATATTATACCGTTCATGGGCGTTGTTGAGGTCGCATGTTTGATGTTTAGTATTGAACTGAGGAATATAGACTCCTATCCAAAGTTGATGAGTGCACGAAGTCTTGGGGAAATAAGCCTCGAATTAAGCGGGCATGTGGTGGCCAGACTAGTGCCAAAGAGCTTTAACTTAACGACAACTCGTCGATACATGGATTACCATGTGACCATTACAAGAACTAATACGTTGTTGTATGGCAAAGTAGGGTTTTATTGGAAGCGGAGGAAAATAAAGCCGACAGTTATACCAATTCTGTAGGGCTGGAACTCCCCAAAGTCAAGTTTGGTCAAGGCAGGCGACAGGCGGGAATCAAGCCCATCCAAGAATCCCTTTCTCCAGTAACTTAACTAGGTAGACAATGCACGAGCCCTTCGTATTTGGCGCTGCTGCATCACGCATGATCGCACCCCAGGGTCTCAACAGACCTTGACCGCCACCACTATAGTACTACTATCCTGAAGGTTTCCAACCGACCAACGTCGCAAGGCCACCACCAAAAATGAGGGAAAGCGTTATCAATCTTATCTCCAACATCATACGGTTTCTCGTGTCTCTGACAGGGCCGTGTATTTTCGGATCGTGGGACTTCCAGTTCCGCTGTGCCCTGGCTGACCCCGGCGCCGCCACATCTCCTTCTCTCAGGCGTGTTCCCATCGTTCCACAAACACTCCCAAATTGTATAACACCACCGCCATTCCCTCCACGCTTCTTTTTTTTCTTATCCCCATCCCTTGCTCATCCCAACTTTCTTGCTCTGCTCGAATATTCAACTTTTCCTCTTACCTCCATCCATCCATTCATCCGTCCAACAAACACTCCCGCTCCTCTCTGAACTGACACTGCAACCTGAGCCTTCATCATCCGCTGCCTGCATTAGCCAGCCCTTCCAGCACCCACGCCAGTGCACCGCCAGCTACTTCAGCGGGCCAGCCCCTCAAATGTCCGACGAAAAAACATTAGAAAACCCCCCCAACATCACCACACAAACAGATTCATCATCATTAGCCAGCGCATCGACGCTGACAACAGGAAAGCCCATGGCCGAGTCGTCGGAGAAGCCTGTCGAAGAGATTTCGAAGGAGTCTGAGGTGGTAGTGAACGGAGAGAAGAATGATGCTGCGGAAACAGAGTCAAAGGGTTCCGGAGACGGAAAATATGAAAGAGAGGATGAGAGTCAATATCCGGGACCTGTTGCGCTGGGCTTGATAATGTTGGCCTTGTGCCTGGCCGTGTTTCTGGTCGCATTGGTGAGTATTGTTGTGTCTTACTGTGGTTGAAATGGGTGCTTATGGATTTGGTTCAGGATCAAACCATTCTCGCTACTGCCGTACCAAAGATCTCCGACGAGTTTAAGGCGCTTGAGGATATTGCTTGGTGGGCGTCGGCTTACATGTTGACGGTAAGTTATCCATCGATGGAGAGGCTTGTGAAGGGAGGTTCTCAAGCTAATGGGGGGTTTTCCAGATGTGCAGTTTCCAACTGTTGTACGGAAAGGTGTACCAATTCTTCAGTTTGAAGTGGACTTTTTTGGGCGCTATCGGATTGTTTGAACTTGGTTCGTTGGTTTGCGGAGTTTCTCCCAATTCCATCGCCTTGATTCTTGGACGCGCTATCGCCGGCTTGGTATGTTATATTACAAGATGATGTCCCAGGATTTGATACTAATTACTTTTAGGGTTGCGCTGGTATATTCACCGGAGCTCTTATCATCCTCTCGATCTCCGTGCCGTTGCGCAAACGCCCAATGTACTCCGGAATGATCGGTGGAATGTTTGGTGAGTCAAACTATGCGTACTACTTTTCGGCCATCACTAACAGGCGTAGGAATCGCGAGTGTCGCCGGACCACTGATGGGTGGCGCGTTCACGGACCACGTATCTTGGAGATGGTGCTTCTACATCAACCTTCCCCTTGGAGCCGTCACCATTGGCATCATCGCATTCCTCTTCACACCCCCTAAGCGCAACAAGGTTGATAACCTCACCTGGAAGCAAAAGGCGAACGAGTTCGATTGGCCGGGAACAATAACATTACTCCCAGCTGTCATTTGCCTTCTCATTGCCCTTCAGTGGGGTGGAGCCAGATATGCCTGGAGCTCGTGGCGAGTCATCCTTCTCCTGGTTATGTTTGCTGTCCTTGCTGTCGCTTTCGCCTTCATCCAGATTAAGCAAGGAGAACGAGCCACACTCCCTCTGAGGATTATTTCACAGAGGTCAATTGCGTTTGGTTGTCTTGTTACCGTTGGCATCGGTTCTTCTTTCATGCTCATTGTTTACTACCTCCCCCTCTGGTTCCAGGCCATCCAAGGAGTGAGTGCGACAAATTCCGGAATTCGCAGTCTCCCGCTCTTGCTTGGACTCACAATTTTCTCCGTTGTTGCCGGTGGTACCATCACTGCTCTTGGTCAATACGCTCCATTCATCATCGTTGGGACCGCTATCTCTACTGTTGGAATAGGTCTTCTCACTACTCTCGAGGTTGACAGCGGCGCAGGCAAATGGATCGGCTATCAACTCATCGCCGGTATCGGCATCGGTCTCGCCATGCAGCAGCCCATGATCGCCGCGCAAACCGTTCTCAAAACAGAAGACATCCCAGTCGGTACCGCGGCCATCATCTTCTCTCAAACTCTCGGTGGCGCACTCTTCATCGCCGTTGGTCTCAACATCTTCACCAACGAGTTCTCTTCCAAACTTTCGAAGCTCCCGGGTGTTAACGTGCCTATGGTATTGGCGACTGGTGCTACATCGTTGAAACAGAGCCCCGCGTTTGCCCCAGAGTTGTTGCCCCAGGTCATCGAGGCGTATTCGGCATCTATTACACAGAGCTTTTATGCCAGTGTTGCCATGGCTATAGTCGGCTTTCTGGGCAGTCTGGGAATGGAGTGGAAGAGTGTTAAGGGGAAGAAGATTGAGATGGTTGCTGCTTAATAAACGTAAGAGTTCGTGTGGGGGATGGAGGAGGGATAGGAATTCGAATGGGGGGTCGCTGCGGGGGAAGTTGAATGAAAATATAGAGTATACTATTGGTTTCGTTTTTCTGATTCGGATACTACTGTACTGTGATTCTCCCTTTTCTTGTGTTTGTTGTTGTTGTTGTTGTTGTTGTTGTTGTTGTTGTTGTTGTTTAGCTTCTCGTTGGATAGCTGAGGCTCGAGGCTCGGGAGGGACATGACACGGTTTCGATGTTAACTTATTGGCGTGAGCATTTGGCGTTTCGGTTTCATTGGAGGATGATGGGATAATGAAGCGAAAAAACTAATCTTGTACTTGTATTTACTAAGTTGTAATGAAATCTTCAGTGACTTAGATGTTACGATACACTATGGTTGTTGATTATGCACCTGATGACCACAATTTAAGGATAAAAGAAACACCACTTTTTTTATTTCACTCTCGATTACAGTACACTACACTACACCTGTTTGTTTTGTCTAAAATACTCATTGTCGTCGTCTTCATCCTCAGACATTGGGTAACCATTAAAAAAAGAAGTACACAAAGCAGAAACAAGTGGCTAACTACCCTGAAGAAACACTGCTGCAAAACCAAAACCCATTCAACTGGATGACAACGCAGAAGAAAAACATTAAAAACAGGAAAGAAAGCAAGAAGGAAAACAACAAGAACAAGGAAATTCGTAAACACTATCCGCGCTACCACTGCGCAACTCCATCTTAGACCTCACCTCATTCATCATCCATCATCGTCATCCTTTTACACCTCCAATCTCTCATCTTTCACCCCACTCTAATCATACAGCTCCTCAACATCCATAGAATCATCCCCATCACTCTCAAACTCATACTCATCATCCAAATCCATCATCTCATCCTCACCCTCATGATTCGACATTACCGTGATTCGTCCCAACTCATCCATAACCACCTTCGCCGTCTCACCATCCTTAACACTTCCTCTCAACAGCAACACCGACAACCTATTAAGAATTTCCTTCTCAATAACACGCGCCAACGGCCGCGCACCGTATTGTGGCGAGTAACCCGCCGCGGCAAGGTAGTCCTTTGCCTTGGGGTCGACCTCGATATTGATATTGCGGTGATTGGAGTGAAGGCGCTTCTGGATTTCCTCGAGACGGATATCGACAATCTTGCGGATCTCGGATTTCGCGAGACGGTTGAAGATGACGGTGGAGGAGAGACGGTTAAGGAATTCGGGGAGGAAGTGGGCGCGGACTGCTCCCATGACGAGTTCGCGGGTTGCGCCATCAATGCGACCGGAATCGTCGGGACCCTTGCCACCGCGACCCTTTGAGCTGGTGATGTATTGGGACCCGAGGTTGGAGGTTAGGATGATGACAGTGTTTTTGCCATCGACAACGCGCCCAGTGGAGTCGGTGATACGGCCTTCGTCCATGAGCTGAAGGAGGACGGTGAGGACTTCACGGGCGGCCTTTTCAATCTCATCGAACAAGAGAATGGAAAAAGGACGCCGGCGGAGGGCCTCAGTGAGCTGTCCTCCGGCATCATGACCGACATAGCCAGGTGGGGCGCCGATCAAACGTGATACCGAGTGCTTTTCCATATACTCCGACATATCGAAACGGATCATGGATTGTGGGTCGTCGAAGAGGAACTCGGCGAGAGTCTTGGTGAGGAGAGTTTTACCGGTACCGGACGGACCACAGAACAAGAACGATGCTATCGGACGGTTGGGGTTCGAAAGACCGGAGCGAGACATACGGATGGCGTTGGCAACTGCGCGGACAGCCTCCTTCTGGCCAACGACATGCTTAGACAGGTATCTCTCGAGGTGAAGCAACTTCTCCTTCTCAGAGGCGCGGAGACGGGTAACTGGGATACCAGTCCAGCGGGAGACAATCTCATTGATCTGTTCAGGGCCAACGAGATCGGTCAACATGGCAGTCTCTCCAGTAGCAAGAGCCCGCTGGGCGGCTTCGGCATCGTCCTTGGCCTTTGCAGATTCAAGGGAGGCAATGTGTTTCTTCAAGTCGGGGATAGCATAATACTTGAGGTCCGAAGCAGTAGCAAGGTCTCCAATACGTTCTGCCTGGGCCGCCTTCGCTTCGAGACCCTCCAGCTTCTTCTTGGCCTCTTGGATGTCGTTGGAGCGCTGCTTTTCGGCTTGATACTTCTCGCGAAGCGGCTGAAGCTCCTCCATGACATTTGCAGCTTCTTTCTTCGCTTCGGCAAGCCGTTCGCGGGAGGCATCGTCCTTCTCACGTTCAAGCGCATGAATTTCGATCAAGAGCTGGCGGTGCTTGCGCTCAAGGGTATCGACTTGCTCAGGGGCTGACTCGCGAGTGACGCGGACAGAAGCAGCGGCCTCGTCAATTAGATCAATAGCGGAATCCGGGAGCTTTCGAGCAGTGAGGTATCGAGACGCGAGGGTAGCGGCCGCGACGATGGCAGCATCGGCAATGGTGACACCATGATGAACTTCGTAACGCTCCTTCAAACCACGAAGGATCGAAATGGTCTCGGGGACTGACGGTTCCTTAACGAGGACTTGTTGGAAGCGACGTTCGAATGCGGCATCCTTCTCGATATACTTCCGATATTCGGCAAGGGTCGTGGCACCAACGCAGTGAAGCTTTCCACGGGCCAGTGCTGGTTTCAACATGTTGGCAGAATCCATGCCACCTTCTCCAGTGGCGCCGGCACCCATGAGAAGGTGCATTTCATCAATGAATAGGATAATCATCTCCTTGCTCTCCTCGACTTCCTTGAGGACAGCCTTCATACGCTCTTCGAATTCACCGCGGTACTTGCTGCCAGCAACCAAGGCGCCGACATCCAAGCTGAGAAGCTTGCACTGAGCGAGGTTCGCGGGCACATCGTTATTAACAATGCGCTGGGCGAGACCTTCAATAACGGAGGTTTTACCCACACCGGGTTCACCAATCTGTGACAAAGTTAGTATCAAGCTGTAAACTGTGGGATTAGTGGCTACCTACCAGTACCGGGTTGTTCTTTGTCCGTCTAGACAGAATCCGGACGACTCTGAGAATTTCCTGCTCTCGGCCAATCACTGGATCCAGCTTGCCATCTCTGGCCTGCTGAGTCATATCGATGCAGTACTTGGACAATGCTTCGGTTTCCGCTGACTCTTCAGTCTCGCTCTCTACCCGCTTCGTCCCCCGCATTGCCTGGACAGCGTTGTCAAGAAGGTCCATCTTTGGGATTCCCGCCTCATTCAGCAACCTCGATATTGAGGAGTCCTGGGCGAGCGCAGAGATCAAGTGGTCTTGAGCAATGTAACTGTCACGCTGAGTCTTCTGAAGCTTCTGTGCATCCCTCAGAACCTTGCTGAGTGAGGGAGAGAAGGAGAGTTGATCTGGAGGAGGTTCCTGTGACGGTAGCCGAACAAGAGCCTTCTTCAGGCCGCGGTCGAGGGTCTGCAGGTCGCCATTTGCTCTCTGAACAACCTGTGTGAAGAGTGATGGACCAGATGGGGTGGGTGCACCCGCTGTTGTTTCGGTGGTGTTGGGGTTGAGGAGAGCGAAAGCAAGGTGGACGGGCAGGACTTGTGCGTGTGAGTACTGCTGGGCGGTTTCGTGGGCAAAGTTGACGGCCTGTCGGGCCTTATCGGTGAGTTGTAATCCGCCGGACGCCATAGTGTCGTTGTGTTCGTGTGATTAGAGGTAGGAGAGTAGGTAGGAAAGTAGCAGGTAATGTAGAAGAAAGGGTGTGAAAAGGGTGTTGAAGGGAGGGATTGAATTAGTCTTTGTGGGACAGCTGATGTCGTAGTTCGTTAAAGTTGGTGTTAATGCGAAGAGATGGGTAGATGCAGGCGGTGGAGGTTGGTTTTATTCTCGTCGCGGTTGATGGGGGGAAGTTTCGGGAACCTGCCAGGCAGAGCTCGAAGGTGCTGGAAATGACATCAACTTCAGCGACGGAGGCGGGGTGCCGATCACCTGAGCTATGCATGGGGCAGCACTCGGGATCCTCGGAAGCGCTTAGTGCCCGCGTCACTCGCGCTAAACAATCACGTGAGTGAATACCCGAGATGTTGCGAGAAGGTGCGACGAGTCACTGGTCCTGATGTCAGCGTCTGAATGGAAATGATGGAACAACTCGCTATCGGCCCAATCAAATAATGTTGTAGTGATTATACTCTGGTTTGAAACAAACATGGCTATTGGAGGCGATAACATGTTTCATCAACCAAAGTTTCTTCATAAAAAATCACTTGGCCTACGCCGCGGCCTCTTCGCCAAAACATGCTTTCAGTGAACTCGAGCCCTCCCACAGAGCCTCATCAACACCCTTAGTTCTCCCTCTCATCGCTTCCGCTACCCTCATCTCCCCAACATTGCCCCTCACGTTCTGTACTTTTCTACGAGCGTCATCAATCAACATCAAGTCTGGTACTTTACCTCTTGCTGTCTGCCCTCTAACAACGGTTTTCAGCGGACCTTGGTGCATTATCTGTCATCAAATACCCGTTACAACAAGTATCTTAAAAAATCCAGCAGTATCTATGTGCGATGATTTGACAGCATGTTGTCATGAAGTCCCTTCCGTCAAAAAGAAATGTCAGTACAGTAGATTATGAAACTTAACGTCAATCTATACCATACGGTGGTGCTGACCATGGAGGCCCAGAAGTAGTTATGAATAAGCATGATGGAGTGGCAACATGTACGAGCGGGAACCGATACTGGGGGCCTGAGTTCTACTCGTTATGATACGCTGTGCTATCATGGGCTCACTTCCTCACCGCCCTCAACCACCCGTTCATCACACTCCTCTTCCCCACGCCCATCCCACGCTATGGGTGTCTGTTCCCTCCAGATATCGTTCCTCATCAACATCCTTGGACCATCTCAGCCCATACCCCCGAACTCCATTGGAGAATACCGACTAAGAGATATCTTTCGACACCGACGCTATAGACTCCCCCGGCCCATAGAACTGGGTCCAGCGCATTAGTTTGGTGTTCTAGAAAGACACAGACTCAACGCCATGGGCGGACACCGCGTCATAGACCGGCGGACACAATAGGCGCGGACGACAGGTGATTATGGCCCCAAGTAGAGTACATCGAATCATGCTTTTCAAGACCATGCAGTGGGGACAGAGCTCAAGCTGCCACCCGCAGGAAATGCTCTTCTTTGTCAATGCCAGCGCATAAATCTCCCGCGTACAGGCCAGTCGAAGAGAATCCTCAATTACGAAATCGTCTTTCGGCTGGGACGTTCTCCGGGCCTCTATGCTCATACAACATCGTGCAGTGGCGGCCAGAGGATCGACAGACGGGAGCTGTAACGAATGTGGTTGGCCTGGACAGGCACACAACGTGGCGTCCACTGACAGTTGCAGTGCTACGATGCAATGTTGCGTCGTGGCCGTTTGTGAGGAATTTTTTTCCTCCCACAAGGATGCCAATGGAGGGGAAGCGGGGCTCAGTTCTCTGTTGAAAGCTTCACTCTTCATGTTGGTGAAGCTTGACCCACTCGATGTAGGAATGCTGTAATCAGATGGGCCTTTGGGATTGTGTTTGTACGACATCGCTAAAGAAAACTGACCATATTTTCATGAGGTTTTCGATGCTCTTTAGCACAACGTCCCTCTCATCACAGAAGTTGTATGTCTAGCCAAAGCCAGATGATTTCCTGCAGAAGTCTGATGTTCATTCCGGCCGTGGATAATGAGTGGTGGGTATTCTCACGCCAACACCCACCTCTGTACCTTCGGGTGCAGCCATCCCCTAGCGCTTCTTCAAAACTGCGGATTGACGTATTTTAGAATTCTCTATATATGAGGGACGCTCCCTCTAATACGTTGACGAACTTTCATACTGGTTCCAACCATCAAACACTCAATCATCCTCCATGAATACCCCGGCGAACCAGAAATTTTACCGTTTCTCAGACATACCGCCCGGCACCTTCCAGTTACCAGCTCAGCATCAGTTACCGGCCTCTACTTCTCACGGCTCTCAATTGGAACACGTTTCTTGCTCGAGTTTGTCCAGGGCCAACGATTGACGCCTACGCCCTGACGTCTTTACCCCTCAGATACTCTGTCAAAAGTCCAGGCATCGCCACAATCATCACTCCATCAGAGTCGTTCTTTGAAGCTCTTCTGCAGCCTGGGTGACCTATCACGCGTGAGAAGCATCTAAACGGCCAGCACAGCACCGCACAATCCACCAGCCTCCGAGACAAAATTCCGCCAAGTACCCTGTCGCGGGAGCTTCATCGCGCTGATCTTAAACTCCCTCCTCGCCGCCATCATCTCCATCTTCACTTCACCATCATCGGCGGGTTTTCTTCTCTCCTGTCCAGCGAGGAGGTTGTCTCGCATATCCCTGTCAGCAACAGCGAATCAAGTAACGACCAGGTGAGTGACAACAAATCAACGCCAGACTCTGGCTGCCCCTCCTTGCTCTTGTCGCGAGCCCCTCCATCGTTATCAGGCATGACCCTCCCCCCATGGTCTGAGCATCAGCTCTCATTCAATGCTTGCGGGAGGTTACATGAACAGGCTGCTTCCTGGAGGGTGCTCAATGAGGGCGTGGGTTCCTGAACGCAAAGACGTCTGGGTGGTGCATCGACCAGGTGGGAAGCAGTTTGTGGGGGAGGGGATGTTTTGGGACGCCAACGCACGAAAAAGACTGCAGAGCAAGGGCGACAGCTGTGCGGAACGGGAACTAAACAAGTGTTTTTTCCATGGGGTTGCAGGAATTTTCCAGTAGAGAAGATACATTAGTTGATCTTTCTACCCTCACGTCCTCGTCATCGTTTCCTCCTCGTCGTCGTTGTTCTCCAGCTCTCCCATCCTATACGGCCTCTACCAAAACAAAGACATCCAATCAGGAAACCTGTAGGCTGACCTCCCCGCACTTATCCAGAACGCGTTCTCCTGGGCTCTCCCTCGCGCCGCGTTGAGGCACAGGACAAAGTGGTGGCTAATTGCTCGCATAAGAACAGAAACAGATTCACCTGTCTGGCGCTTCCCGTCCCTGGTTTCCGACGACCTCACCTCTCTGACCGGCTATCACCGTCCTGAGGCAAGGGGCACAGCTTTGACGTGACAGAAGTGACCAACGATTGAAAGCATCCATCAATTCATAAGACTGTGCCTGCATCCGGATAGCTCTCCGATCCAATCCACCACGGCTGAAACGACAACCTTCCACGGACGCAGAGAGAGAACAGGAGGAGGCTGTGGAGTTTGAGAGCGAGCATAGTGCTCTGCCACCTAATTACCCCGCCTTACGATAACGAGAACCATGCCGTACGTGCATCGCCCAGCTGTGTGTGTGTGTGGATGACAAGTCTCACTGACAGAATGACTCCAGCATCAACATCACCATTGACCACGCCTCCACGACAAACGGATCCTCTGACTCCATGTCGGATGACGACCAGTACAGCCGGAGCCATGGGCACCCATACCACGCCCAGCGCAATATTGCCTACACTCCGTCTCACGCATACTCGCAAAACTCCGGGCACCCTCATACCAGCTACTCAGAGGAACCATATGATTCGGCAGACGAATGGCAGCAGGTAGACCGTGGGGACCTCGCACCGTCGGAATCAGCATCACGACAAGGCTCGTCAGCCCGACCCCGCTCTTCTGATAGTCCACCGCATTCAGCACGCCAGTACCACAGCAATACACTCCACCATCCATCGGCACCCAGCTCGCCATCACAGGTCGGCTCACTTAGACAGCGCCGGCCGGCAAACCACATGGCGCGCCCGTCGATTCAGCAGCAGCAGGAACAGCTCTCTGACAGTGCCAGCGACGATGATGACTACTCCAACAGCTATGGAAATCCGCGGCCTTCGTTGGGCCATGTCTACAGTGCACCGCCTGGGACGAATCCTTATGGTTATGGCGACAGAGGCTACCACGATCCTCGGGCACAGCAATCGCAATATGCCCAAGCCCTCGTCCCAGCTTCGCATGGCTCCCAGTACGGCGTTCCCAACCCATACGAGCAACACCACCCCCACGATCCCCGTTACCCTCCTCCTGCTCATCACTCTGCCTACCCTGGCCATTCGCCCTATCATCCTCATTCCTCCCAAGCAATGACCCCGTATGGGTACCATGACCCCCGATACGGTCCTCCATCACACGACCCCCGCGACCATCGCGACCCTCGTCACCACGATCCACGACACCCTCTCAGTCGACACCACCCCGGAATGTACCCGCCCTACGGGGGCGCCCACAATCCCTACGCGTATCCACCATACGGTCCGTATTCGAATGGTTACTTTGCCGGCGGGCAGCCCCATCACCCTGGACAACCGCAGAATCCCCATCATCAACAAGTAATGATCATGGGACCACATGGCTATCCGATCCCGTATCCTGGCCACCCGCCGCACCCTCCTTCTGCGCCTGGGTCCGATATCTTGGAAAAGGAAAGAGCCCCACCACCAGACAAGGCGGTAGAAAAGAAAGAGGAGGAGGATGAAGACGATGATGAGGAGGAAGACTGGCGGGCAAAAATCGCAGCGGAGCGCGAAAAGATGAAGAAGATGATGGCAGAAAGGCTCGAGGAGGAAAGAAAGTTGATGGAAGAAAAGGCAGCCATGGAAAAGAAGTTGGAAGAGGAAAAGCGCGCCAAACTTGAAGCTGAAATACAAGCTATCAAGGACGCTGAGGAGAAGGCGAGGAGGGCGGCGGAGGAAGCCATCGCTAAGAAGAAAGCTGAAGAGGAGGCTGCAAGGAAAAAGGCAGAAGAGCAGGCTGCAAGAGCTGCTGAGATTGCACAGGCCGTCAAGGAAGCTGAAGAGAAGGCAAAGGCAGCTGCACTGGCAGAAGCTGAGGCCGCCCGAGCTGCGGAGAAGGCTGCCGAGAAAGCTGCTCAAGATAAGGCGAAAGCTAAGGCTGTCATCAAGTTCAAAGACGCCGTGGGACGGAAATTTAGCTTCCCCTTCGAGCTGTGTCAGAAATGGAGTGTAAGTGATCTCTGAACAACAACACTAAATCAATCGAAATACTGACGCTTTACAGGGTATGGAAGAACTCATCAAACAAGCCTTCCTTCACGTCGACAAGATCGGTCCCCACGTCCGCGACGGCCACTACGACCTCCACGGCCCCAACGGTGAAATCATTCTCCCGAAAGTCTGGGAATCCGTCATCGAACCCAACTGGAGCATCAGCATGCACATGTGGCCGATGCCCGACCCCCCTCCAACCCCACCACCGCCACCTCCACCACCTCCAGCCCCCGAGCCCGAACCCGAACCCGCTCCACCAGAAAAAGCCCCCACCCCACCTCCTCCACCGCCTCCACCACCTCCGGAAGTCGAAGTCATCGCCGTCCCACCCCCCCCTCCAACTCCCCCTCCCCCTCCACCTGCCGACCCCACCCCTCCCCCACCAATCGTCGAAGTCTTTCTCCCCCCTCCACCGCCTCCCCAACCCCTCCAACCCCCCGCCCCAGCTGTATCAGCTCCCTCTCCTCCGCCGCCGCCTCCACCACCCCCGCCACCCCCTCCTCCTCCTCCTCCTCCTCCTGCACAAACACAGGTCGTCGAGGTCATCCATGACGTACCATTCTACCCGCGTGGTCCACCCCCGTTGCCGAATCTCGTCCTGCAGGAAGAAATTAGACCCCCGCCGCAGCCGCGGAGGTCGAAGCAACAGGCATCGATTCCACCGATTTTGATGTGGACGGCTGGGAGGAGCGCGGGGAGGAAGAGTAAGAGGCGGTGAATCTTAAGGTGAATCTGTGCTTGATCTTGAAGGGACTTTTGTTGCTGGGGAGAGGGAAGATGTGGATTTACTTTGATGATGATCTCATGATGATATGATGGTGTTGGTGTCGGTGTTGGTGTTGTGGACGGTCGGTATTCTGTGTACTCTCTGTACTCTGTATCTTGTATCTTGTACTCTATTTCTTCTTCGTCGTTCAGTTTGACTTCTCGTTTTTTTGCGTGCTGTTCTTGTTCTTGGTTTTGTGGCTGTTGTTGTTCTTGTCGTTCTTGTTGCTATTGAGATACCTCTCCAGCGCCCTCGTATCTTGTTGTTTTGTTTTCTTCTTGCTTTTTTGTCACGATAGCCGCGACGAATAAAATATATCTACCTCAGCTGAGTCTTTCGTTGTTTCATTGTGACTGTTAATTCTTGGGGCCTGAATTTGGGCGACGAATACAAGTATTATGCGTATCGGAGTCCTATTTGCTCCCAGTGGTGTGGCCCATCAAATCACTATCATAATATGTACTAATATGTATATGGAATAAATATCCAGATGCCAGCACATGTGTCAAAAGCTACCTATGATATCATGCACACCGACCAGCCTAAGAAATAAAACAAAACGAGAGAAAGAAGAACGCCTTTTATCCGCCATCCTGAGCTTTTCATGGTATAATACGCATAACGCTCCATCACCAAACACCCCACAATAAACAACGAGGCGCCATTCCTCGAACTTCATCCCAATCACATTTTCAGGCTATCCACAACTCCCACCACTACTGAAGCAACTACTATCCCCGCTACAACGCCATCTACAACTCCTTTTTCAAAAAGTGCTCCGGCTTGTGTAGGACCTCATAGTCGACATGCACATAGGCCCTCTCAACATCCGGCAGCGCTTCCAACTTCTCCTGCAGCGCTTCCGCAATATCATGAGTTTCGCGTAGTTTCGATTCCTGTAGTATTCGCATCAGCCATCACCCCCACCTCCCTCAAAAAAAAAAAAGCATCCCAAGAAACGTCTCAAAACATACCGCATCCATGACAATATCAACCTCGACAATAATCCTCGGCCCCGAATGATACGCTCTCACAGTATCAATATGTGTAATCTTCTCACTGTGCGTCATGGCCACATATGTAATCAACCCCCTCATCTCATGGCTCGCGGTCACGCCAATCAGGAGTAAACTCTCATTATACACGACCTTCCCCCACGCAAGCAAGATCACCACGCCGATAATAATCGCACCCATCGGATCGACCCACCACTTCAATTTCGCGCCCGCGATAGACATCAACAAACCAAACGCATTCACGGGGAGATCGTTCCTGTGGTCGCGCCAGAGGATCCCAATTTGAGAGTACGTATCTTTGAGCGAGTAGCAGTAAAAGAAGAGGAGGAGTTTTACGGTGAGCGCGATGGAGACGGCGATGACGGAGGGGAGGTGGAAGGATTTCGTGTCGGATGGGTGTCCTGAGGAGATGTCGCGGATGGAGAGCACGATGAGGATCAGGGAGACCGCTATCATGAGGAAGGAGAAGCCGATGTTGCCAGCGGTTTCGAGACGCGCTTTGCCGGAGGGGAAGCGCGAGGCATCGACGCTGCGGACGGCGCGGTGCGAGAGGATGAGGAGGAGGTTGGAGAGGGGGTCGAAGATTGAGTCTGCCATGGCTGTAAAACAATCAGTATCATCATCATATTCAACCCAATCCACTCAATCCATCCAAATCTCTTCCATGAAAACAAAACAGGAGCTCAACTCACTCGCAAACAACGACAAACTCCCGCTCGAAACCGCAGCATACATCTGCAACCCAGCCAACACCAAATTGGCAATAAAGCTCCCCTGGATCGCAATCGCCGCCCTCAACCTCGTATCCCCCATCTCATCCCTAGCTTCGTTCCTATGGTCATCGACACTCTTCAACACATACTGAATGTAGTTATTCTGTCTCTCATAGAAGGCCTTGAGACCCTTCACATCGACGGTGGGGCCTGGGTGTGCGGCGGCAGTGGGGCTCGGGGTACCGCTGACGGAGGACCGTCGTCGCCGGTGGGTGTAGTTGGGGAGGATGCGTTCATGGAAGGGGATGCGATGGTGGGTGGATTTGGTGTCGGAGAGGGCGGAGATTTCGGCGGGGGATTTGAGCGCGGAGGAGAGGCGGTAGGGGTCGTGGGTTTGGAGGGGTGGGAGGGTGAGTTCGAGGTCTTGTGGGGAGGTGAGGACGGTTGTTGTTGTGGTGGCGGTGCCCATGGTGGTGGTGGTGGCGGTCGATAGGGGATGGGGAGTGAAGAGGAAGAAGAGCTGTGGAGATTGCAGCGTGAGAACGCTGCTCAGTGCTCACCTCCCAGCCATCTCCCTATCTAGCTGACGAATTGCTGACGAAGAACCGTCGTGGCCGGGCTTATACCAAGTCTCAGTGTCCCCTTGCTGAAAAAAACTAAGAATGCTGTAGACTAGCTCTCGTAGTGGACGGAGCTGCTCCGTCACGATGTTGTTGGTTGAGCTTTCCATGCCAAAAGTTCAGTTACCAACAACGCCCTGCAAGATCATCACGGTACACCAATGCGGGGTAAATATCCACATCTTAATCCCCACCGAGTGACGAGAGTTAGCCACTGGGAAGGACCCGTGTTAGGCGATTGCTTTGCATCATATCAACGCGCGAAGACGAAGCTCGATCTGTTCAACACGTCACTTTCCATTCAAAACAAGCATCTTCATCGTAACAAGCATTTTACAGTCTGTTTCCCAATTTCCTTCCACGCATCCAAGTCCCATATGTTAGTTTAATACACAGTGTGAATAGTAGATAGTATACTCAAGCCTCAAATCTCGAACCCAAAAGATATCTAGCCCAAAAAACCAAGATCAACTTAACGAGGAAACCAAATCAACAAAAGAACCATTTACGCCCCTCAACACATAATGCACTACTTTTCCTCTCCATTCTTCTTGTCTAACGTCGGGATCTTACTTCCCAGCACCTTGGGATGGTCTTTCGGCAACTCAGGCATCTGGGCGCCCATATCCCTTGCCAACCCCGCAAACGGGCACCCACCCTCCTTCGCCGTCTCCTCACCCTCATCACTCAACTCCTCATTGATAATCTTCCTCCCATTGATATAGCCCTCCTGCTCAACCTCTCTCTCCTCCATCTCATCCGCAAACTCATCACCGTCCCTCACATACCACTTTGCAAACAGATCATTCTGAATCCACAGCACTTTGCCCATGGCCTTCACAATCGCCGTTTTCTGGTCCAGGCGGAGCTTGGGATGGTTCAATATGGCCTCGACAACGACGTCCTGGATAAACGCCAAACACATTCCAATATGGATGTACTCGACATGGAGCGGATGTTTTCTTCCTTGCCCGACATGCATCATGCCGACCTTATCGAGATACTCCCAAAACTCGAATCGCGTTGGGTCGGAGCACAGTTTCTGGAGGTAGCCGCGGAGGAACATTTTACGGTATCTGATTTGCGGGGAGTCGATTGTGGGGAGCGGGGTGGTTGAGAGCGGGCCGCTGTAAGACGTCGACCGTGTGGTGAAGGTTTGCGCGGTAATGTCGAAGGAGAGGAGCTTGCGATACACAATGTTGACGACGGCTGGGATGAGTGCTTTGAGGTATTTGGAGCCCAGGAGAAGCGCGTCAATGTCGGTCGAGGTGAAGTCAAGGAAGGAGTGGAGGTATTGGATTCGTGCTGGGAGAGAGGTGTAGAGCTCGCGGCGGTCGATGTGTTCGACCTCGGGGTTGGAGGAGGACATAATGGGGTGTGCTGGAGAGGGAGGACGTGGATTTCTGCGGTGCGGCGTTTTGGATTTCTGGGGGAGAGTCGTCGACGATGGATGAGGGGTCGACGGCGTGGGGGGTGTCCTTATAACTCGAGCGGGGTAGCTTGCTGTGGGTATAGCTGATCAATTGCTGTATCTCTCTCTCCACGTCAACGAAACGATGATGAATGATTCTTCTTCTGATGTTCTGATGGAATCCTAACCTCTCAAACTCTTATATATATCTCTCCCACACGTCCGGCATCATCGGCGTAGTTCGGAGTTTCATCCGAGCCCTCAACGTTTCGCGCATTATTCCATCCCTCACCTTCTTCGGCGCATTGCATCACTGTTGTGGCCTGATACTGCTCACGCACGCGCGCCTATGTGGTCTGATTTTTCTGGCACGAATGCTCAACCACTTCACCCAAAAATCAAATCATCCAGCGCACATCACCCCACTTTTCTTGCAAGATAAAGGTCGGATCGGCAGCGGAAGTTTCTGAGTGGTTTCGGTGCATTTTTTGGAGAGGAGGCGTGGAGGAGGCAATTATTATTGTGTCGGACGGCACTGGTGTGAGAAGTGATACTGCCTACAGCCTGAGCAAGGGTCCAGAAAAGCGGGGGAGGGGGAGGAGTGGTGGGGCGCTCGGAGGATGGGCAAGGACACACGGAGAGAGCACTGGACTCAGGCGGGCATCATCGGATGGCCTGGGCCAGTCTTCGGCGCAGCGCTATATACTGTCGCATGAGCAAAACACTTCGCCGAGTTGATTCGCTCCCGTCGGGTAGATCGGTTGTTCTAATCATAGTCATCTGGTCATGATCTCACGGATTTCACAACAAGACTCTTTCAATCAGGAATCAAGGTCAATACTTTTCCCGCCAACCACTCCACCAAGCTACCATATTTACAGGTATCCACGCAAAACTCCAAACACCGTTCCCCAATCACCCAATGAACGAAACTATCTCTCTCAAAAAAAGAATATGCCACTCTTTGGTATAGTAGAATACGCCCGCTAACCCAGAAAATCCGAAACCAAATCACGCTACAAGAACAAAAAAAAAACCCACAAAAACCGAGTAAAAATACATCAACTCCTGCGCAATGACATGAAAAAGAAACCAACCAAGATGTAGACTAACGAAGAAAGATGCCAAAGGTAGATAACTTGAACATGCCATGAAGAAAAACGAAACGACATCGCCAATGCATCATTAGGCATTAATGTTCGCCGTATTAGCCGTAATAGATGAAAAAAAGTATGTCCTGAAGGAACAAAAAGGGTATGTATGCAGTAAAAATTGCCCGCTCACAATCCACTCAGTACTTCATCCATCATTGTGGTATTTCTAATACCGGTGCCGGCCGAGGATGGAGAACCCGTACGCCGCCTCAGCTTCACCCTTCATCTGTTCGAAAGTTAGCCATGATTCCATCACTCAGAAAAAGAAGCAGATACTACTTACCCACATCATGAAGATCTGATTCTTCGCTCCAATGCCTCCACTCGCCTCAACAACGCCATCCTCGTCACCCTCTTTCTCCAGGATGTTGATCGCAATACCCGTCCTCTGAACCCTCTCAAACGCCGTCTCGCCCAGCACCTCATCCAAAAACAGTCTCGTGCCCTTCTTGTTCGTAATGATAATCCTCGAAAAATTCGGCCTGCTGAAGCCTGGGACGATGGGCGCAGAACGGTCAAGCGGTTTGAACACATGAAGGCGGCACTGGCCGAGATCGCGCCAATCTGAAGCCGTTTTTCTCCTAAAAAAGCGCATCTTCATTGGCGCGACAGCGGGGACGCAGTTCTCGAGGTCATCAATGCCGAGAGATTGTAGAGAGGGGATATCGGTGGGAGTGGAGGAACCGTTGCTGTCGGTGACGTTTGTGGAAGAGGAGGATGCAGTGGAGCTGAGGACTGAGGGTTTGAAGAGGTTGCCGCCTCGGCGGAAACGTGAGAATGCAGATGCAAAGGAACCAATAGAGGTGGCCGAGGGAGTTGACATGAGACTTGGGGTAGCGGTAGACTCAGCGCGGTATGTTCGCCGCCTAAGGGAGAAACCGCGGCGGATGGATCCCGCGAATGAGGTAGACCCTGTGGCGCTAGTGACGGTCTCCATTTCTGAGGGCGGAACAGATGCAGTGTTGACGGATGTGGACGACGCTTGGAAGTTTACTGGGTATACACGGTTCATATCCATCGTTCGCAAGAGCTGATCACATTCACCGGTGCTTCTAGTCCGGAGCATGACATTGGCGCCCTTAAGAGGAGAGGATTTCGATGTGCGAATATTGATATCGACGGCGGTACCGCGATTGATCGGGGTTCCAAGCGTGAGGTCGAGAGTGAACAAGAGATCGCCATTATTCTTGCTGTCAGATTCATTATCTAGCATCGGATACACCTCCAGACGTCCAGGCATGATCGTGATTTTGCAATCGGTAGGATAATACTTCTCCCAACAATTGACCGCCCACTTGAAGATCATGGCCCTGAAATTCGAAGTTGGAATCGTGGCAGCGGGGCGGGAGACTATCGACGGAACCGAAGGTCCAAACTCGTTCGGGCGGACAGTGGTTGCCTCCGCCTCCGACTCCTCATCACTCTCGACCGTCTCGATTTCCGCAGAGCTCGAAGACTTCCGAAGACGCTGGACCGGAATGACTCTGGACGGTTGCCTAGACACAGTCTTCGTCTCGATGGCTAGGGTCGGCATGGGGTATTCTCCGTCCATCTCCTCCTCCGAGCAAAGCGACTCATCGGATTCTGATTCGGTCTCGCTCTCTGTTGAAGTTTCGTCATCTGACGATACGGAGGACACCGTGCTTGAACCCGTCACAGTACCTTCATCGCTTCCAGCCTCTGAACTAACCTGCGCTCCACCGCCCTCTTCATCTGATTCAGAGGCCGATGATGGCGCGTACTCGTGTTTCAACGGACTACTTGTCCTCCTCTTCCCCTGCAATCCGCTCCTAACCGAGCTCGGCGGCGATGGCTGCGATGACGGTGTCTTCTGCGATGTAGTTGGCGTGCGGTGTGGCGGCACTGGTGGCGGCGAAGGAGATGTCGATGTCGGCACTTCTGGGGTAAGAATGGCGGCATCACTCCTCTTCTTGACGATATTCAACGGAGCCAATTGCGGGATATCATCCAAATCCAGACTCCTACTAGGACTTGGCCTCTGGTCTTCATCCAGGTGAATTGATCTCGACCGGCTCAGTGTTTTAGTAACCTGCAGTGTCATTTCCGAGGAGTGTGCATTGAGAGTCTCGTTATTCGACAGGTCGGATGATGAGTTCTTTCGTGAAGACAGAGGACGTGTGGCTTTTCGTGATCGCTGGAGTTTGAGTGATTGCTTGCTTCCGGCGCCCTCGTCTCCAAGAGTATGTAGTGATGGAGTTCGGTGAATGTCTGGTTCAGAAAGATCCTTATCGCCGCTAAAGAGAATGTCTGGGTTGATATCAGGAGCCTTGAAGGCACCGCCAACAAATTTGTACTGCCAGGGCGGCAAGAGCGGCCCGGCCGAGAACCCTGGAGGTAATGTCTCGTATACCGGTTGAATGAGGTTGGCATGTTCCCCGGCATCACCATGCCCCTCCTCCTCTTCCTCTTCCTCTGGGACGTCTTCATCCACAATCTCCGCCTTTTCTGACGGCTTCATCAGCGGGACATTGTGGATCGACGGCGACTTGACCCTTGATGACACTACCGACTCCTCGATGACCGTTTCCAAAACCGTCGGATAGCGTACTTGATCCTCCGTAAAGGGCCCCTCTGGAGGAATTGGCACCAAACCCAGCATCTGCACCCATTCAAACCCTTCCGCAGTCGCTGAAGCAAGCGCCATCACCTCTCTCCATTCATCCTGATCCTGATCCAATCCTCTAACCATGATGACAATCTCACCAGCCGCATCACCCGTCCTAGCCGATATATTCGAGAGCACAATCGGGGGAAATAGCAACCTCTTTGACCCGTCCGCACCCAACTCCACAAACAGCACTTCCTGTTCTGAATTGCGGCGGTTCGTTGGGTCGCGCAAGATGAGCTCCACGTTACACTCGACAACGCTGCCCGAGGTGTGGAATAAGCGCATTTGGAATTGATCTCGGGCCTTGACGCGGCGAGCCTGGTCGAGCGCGATGTCGGATCTCGGGCTAAGGGTGTGGAAATCGATGACGGCGGAGCAGTCGAGAGAAGCGGCGGCTTCGTCTTCGAGGCGACCTTTCTCCTCGGAAATCTTGCGACGTGCCAGTTTGACGAGTATGTGGTATCCGTTGGAGAGCGAAGAGGCAAGGACGGATTGCTTGAGATAATTGATGCGCTTTCAAGGCAAACAAGTCAGTACAAGCGGGAATTAATTAGAACGGGTAATATAGCATGGACACGCAGCGAAATAAGACGTAACGGCTCCCAACTGCTGTCGGAGCGGGGTCAGGATGGGGTTGGACGGGAGGATGAAGTGCAAGATGGGAAGAACTGGTGGTGTTTCTGGCGTCTCAAAATCCCAAATTGCACGGCCCATCTTACACCAAATCTCACCCAAGAAGTCACTCGCGATATGATATAAGCACAAATGATAATAGCGTACCTTAAATAGCTTCGCCAATGCCTTCAATCTCACCAACGGTCGCTTCAACAAGAATGCCACATCAACCTTTTCATGCTGCTCCTCATCATCATCAGCCGGCGGTGGCGGCATTTCCCAAGTCGACGGATCTCCCTCGTATTTGTGAGCCAAATCTTCTTTCCGTGCACCGTGTAAGAACTCGAGTTCCTTACGGCTCCGAACCGATGCGTGTTTCGTGTTGGAGTTGTCCTCATCCTCATAACGCTTGGGCATCGCAACTACCACATCCTGGAAACCCATCCTCCAAACCGAAAGGTACTCCTCGTAGACACGGCGAGCATCGTTAGCCCAGGCCATCAAAAGATCGGGATCCTGTTTCGGCATCCTCTCATGCAGAGTTTTGAGACGCTCCAAAGTTATTCCCATGTCAACGATCGGTTTCGTCGGGTTGTGAGTGAAACTGGATCTCGAGCGACCGCTTCCAGTCGTGGACGTAGTTCTGGCACTACTAGTTGATGATGAGCGGCGAAGGTCATCATCGGCTCGACCAAGCACTGTCTGAAAGAGGACTGGAACCACATCATCAACCAATGTTCGAAGCTCCTGCATGTACCGCACTTCCTCTGTGTGAAGCTCCTTCAACAAGTCCGGAATCTTCATCGTCTCCACTTTCTTGCCTTCCTTCTGGGCCCGGCCATGGCTGCGGCGAAGATTGGTGGCTGAATTCGAGCTCTTCCGCGTGCTTCTTGATCTTGGCATGTCCACCGACAGAATAGACATCAAGTCTGCATGCTTGGTATACTTCCGTCTCAAGCCAGGAGCCTTGACTGATACTTCAGGATTATACCAGTCTTCTTCCTCGCGGTCATGGTCCGTTGATGGTGCGGCTGAACTATCGGAAGGCGCTGATGTTCGAGTGCTTCGTCGCCGCTTCGTCGATGACCGGGTTGAAAGTTTTGACGATTTCCTCTCCGGCGCACCACTGCGAGATGTATGACGCTTTTTGAACCGCAAAGGTTTAACAGCAGATCCATCTGATGGGATTCTGCTTGCTTCAACTTCAGTTTCGGTAACTGGATTATGGTCATCAATATTCGACTCAACAACTGATGATGTTGGAGTTATTGATCCGTCACTGCCTGTCCGACCATGGAAACTCTTAGGCCTTGGTGGAGCTGGTGTGCTACGGATTCGTCTCCTTGGTTTCGGTGATTCAGAAGGCGGTGGTGGTGAGGGAGCAACTGCTTCCACAGGCTTATCAACTGATGCTCGAGATGATCGTCGAGAAGATGGCTCAACATCCATTAGCTCGTCAATTGAACTTCGCGACGCATGCCGCGATTTGGTCTTCCACCGCTTCAAGGACTCAGAACTTGCGGTATAGCCTTTCTTCAGCTCCACTTTGGGCTCCATCTTGGCTTCAACCTTCGGTTCTGGTTTGGGCCGAGGCGCTGATTCGACCTTCGCTGGCTCGGGTTTCGGAGGCTCAGGTTTCTTCTGCGATTCCAACTTTGGTTCCTCCGTAATTGAACTACTTGACGACCGTTTTTTGACTTTCTTATCAGCCTTTGGCGATTTTGGCGGGTCCGAAACTGTAGCTTTAGCAGTTACTTGAGCTTTAGTTGCAGGCTTAACCACAGTCGACACATCATCATCACCCTCATCTGACCCTGAAGTCGATTCCTCTGATGATTCTGACTCCGACCCCGACTCCGATCCTGAACCACTTTCTGATCTTGGACGCTCTTCCTCAGTATCCGATTCCGTGGTAGATTCCGAATCAGTTTCATCGTCAGTGTCCGATTCGCTTTCATTGACCGACGATACTGGTAAGCTTCGAGCTTTCGATGGTATTCTTCTTTCTTTCTTCGAAGTCTTAGATCGTCTAACCGGAGTACTTCGGCTCCCAGCCGCACTACTTGTAGCATCCGTCAAATCATCATCGGCTGTGGTACGAGCTGCGACAGCCGAGTCGAGAAGATTGCGTTGAGAGCGTCGGCCCTGGGTTTCCTCTTTCACAAATTTCAGGAACGTGCTCGTAGCAGCGGCCAGTTTTGGAGTGAAGGAGGAAGAGTCTTTCCGTTTTTGTTGACGGTGGCCAGTCGATGGTGTTGATCTTGCTGAATGGGTGCTGGAAGGTTTGGTCGAAAACATTTCGGTGAGGCTTGAGTCGAGGCTTTTTCGGGAGTCAAGGGTAGGGGTAGGTTTGCTTGTTGCGGATTTCTTCAGTAGGAGGCTCTCACTAGATACTCTAGGTGTATTGGGAGCGCTCTTTGATGTGGCGCGCTTCAATGGAAGACTTTCACTCGAGGATCCCGGGGTCTTGCTCTTTGTGGATTTCGATGAGAGCTCGGCAGCCTCAATCCTAGCTGCTTGGGCGAGTTTTTCCTCTCTTTCTTTCCTCCGCCGAACAGCAAAATCCGAGTCCCGGAGACGAGCCGCCTCGTTCTCCTTGAGCGCCGCTCGAATTTGCCTTCGCTTTTGTCGACGGGCAGAATCTTTCGTTACAGTTTCATATCCCTCTGAATGATCTGTGCGAGATTTGCTGGAGATGAGTTTGGCCCGCTGTGTCTCGGTCCGGACAGCGAGTTTTTCAATGGCTGGCGAGGGTGAAAAAGCGTCGAAATCGAATGGGCCAAGGCCTTGCTCCAGGCGTCGAGCACGGTCTTTGACGGATAGGTAGGCGGAAGAGTCGGTATCCCTGCGAGGTCGCGGCCCGGCTGGTGTTGCAGGTGCCGAAGAAATGGTCTGCTGGGTAGTATCCAATGGTGCAGGTTTAGAAGAGGAATTATCAGGTTTGTTAACGCTCAAGGATGTCGAGGACTGGTGAAGACTCTTTGACCGCTTCCTTTCGAGGGAGTCTGAGCTCTTCTTCGTTTTTGTCTTCGTCTTTGTCTTCATCGGTGTCACTCGAATTCCATCATCGAAGTCATCCCACTTTGATTTCTGACTGATGGGCGCAGGTTTTTCTGCCGGGGGTAATTCCTTGAGGGAGCTAGGAGGTTCACGCTCGCTATCAGCGGGTGCATCCGTGCTAAAGGTATACTTTTTCGACTCTGCTTCCTGCTTGCGAATGCGGGCTTTGAACTCGGCATCTGCAGCCATTTCCTTTCTCCATTGTGCCTCGAACTCGTCTCTTCGCGAACGGACGCTGCGAGCGCTTTGTCGAACTGAGTTGTAGCGTTGTGTGCGGTCGGACCGCACGGGGATCGGTGACCTCCTTGCAAATATCCGAATTCCATCATCTTCCCAGGCTTTGTATTTTGCTGAAACGTCTGATTTGGGTCGCGTCTCTTCTTTGGGGGCTGGTGGATCGGCCTTTTGGGATGGCGCCTCTTTGGTGTCTGTTTTTTTCGGATCTGGCGCTATGGGGGTCTCTGGGGCCGGAGCAGAGCCATCCTCGCCATCGATTTTCTCCTTTGACCCTTTCTTTCGCTTAGATCCTGACCCCTTGGTCTTCATGGGGGTCACGCGAATCCCGTCGTCATCATCACCAAGGGGCCGAACTCGAATCCCATCATCAACGGGGAGCGGTCGTACGCGGATTCCATCATCCAAAACATCACTCTTGCTCGTTGTCTGTTCTGCCTTCTCTTCTGCCGTGTCCCCAGTATTCTCCATCCCATCCAAATTCGGCATCATATTTGCGGGCATACTGTTTCTCTTCCTCCGCAACCGTCTCTCTCGATCACGGCTCATGGCTCTTCTCCGCTGCGCTTTCTTCTCCTCCTCACTTGCACTATCCCAAGCTGCCTTGCCCTCCACCGCCGGCATCTTAGGTGGCGGCAATGGTGTATTCAGTTCAACAAAGTAGTCTGGCTCCATCATCGCTGCTATCCCGCTTGGCCCCTTTCCGGTTTGCGGCCGCTGTTCATTGCTCATAACCGACGACATACGGCGTCCACTGGCGCTCAATGGTGTATTCGGAAACCCAGTCATGCCTGCTGGACTTGGTGTAGCAGGACAAATTGGTGGGGGTTCTAAGATTGATTCAGGCTCCACAGCTGCTTGCCATCGCTTTACTCTCTCACGCACATTTGGAGCATGGTGGTGTGAGGATCCGAAGTCGAATTGAGCTCCTTCTGAGCGGCCGCGACGGTGGTCTGAGTGACCTTTCGACCCAGAGAGGATCTTGCTGAAACCCTTGAATGCCGAGGGGCGGGAACTCTGGACAAAGTGTTGATGTAGGTTGACACGAGGGGGAGGTTCGTTGGGGTTGTGGCGCGGGTTCGGGGGAGCTTGAGAGGCGGAGGAGCGCGGAGAAGGGGTCTTGCAATGGAACTCCCCCTCATCGGAGGACGAGGCGGGCATGGTTACGGCGGTGACGACGGCAGGCGGAAAGGTCGCCGGCGAGGTTGTGGAGTCCCGCCGAGTGGTGATTGGCTATCGGGAGTTTCTCGTGCGGGAAACACACTACGAGACTCCACTCTGCGGAGCGGTGGTGAGGAGATCCTCGGCCCGCGATGACGAAATTGGCAGTCGATAGATGTTGAACGAGGGAGGAGATCGGGAGCTGATGAATGCGACGGGGCTGTTGGATGGAGGATGATGTCGTGGGCGATGGGCAAAGTCGCAAGGGCGCGTAGCTGTACTGGTACTGGAGTCCAAAAGCTTGAATTCTCCTCTGCACTCCCGCTCTAGTTAGTCTCGTTCTCTTCTCTTTCCCATCCTTGCGGTCTTCGCATGCAGTCTGCAACGTGGTCGTCTGGCACGACGTCAAAGCTCTGGGGGATGCAATGAGGGGCTCTGACGATCGTGTAAACACCCAGTGGTGTGACAGGCCTCCCGTGTCGAGTAGCGAGGAGGTTTTGGTGATGAGTGGGCAGGGGAGACACAGCCCTGTAGAGGGGATACGGCGGCAGCGGCGGATGAGGAAGGGAGGGAAAGAGCAGCGGACGGCGACGGGGGGAGCTTCAGGAGGAGGAGGAGCGGTCGATGTCTTCTCCCTTCAGCGTTGATGGGTTGTTGGCCATGCAGCGCTAAAGTGGGAGAAGTAGAGTTGTGGTGGTGATGGGTGGTGGTAACGCGCGCTGAGCAGGGCGACATCAACCACAACAATCCCGCCAATAAGGTCCCATCCATCAATCACTTCTGAAGGGAGTCGACTGATGGCATCTCCCTCCAGCTCTTGTAACACGCCCACCTGTGTGTACTGTCTGTCTCTCATTCTTCTCCAGTATCCAGTCCAACAATGGTGACAGAGCGAGTTCGCTTGTCATACTTGAGTACCTTAAATTGACGTCAACGCCATCCCACTGGCAAGCCGTCCAGAGAAAAAAAGAAATACCACGAGTTGCAATGGGCCTTCGCTGGTGCGCGAAGAATATAGGACGATCTGCCTCATTCTCAATTAAATCTTTTCTCTTCCATTCAACAGCCAGCTCCCGCTCACAACACTTCCACCATGACTGCGCACTCTGCGCGTGTTCTGTCACCTCATGAATGGAGTGACCAAACCGTGACGTCGACACTCCCCGCCACGCTCACAATGGACAAACCACCATCACCAGAGCAGTGTTGCTCATCAATTTCTCTCCTCCATCATTCCCTGCTGCTTCTTCATCCACCGAATCGCAACCCACTACAGAATAACCCTTTCTGAAGAGACTCTGTTGAATTAAACTCTTCACCATGGCGATGGCACTGCAGGTACACAGCTCGTCGTCTCTTCCAGTGAGCTTTGCTAATAGCCACAGATTTCCTCATTTATTCACCAGTCAGTATTCCACTCTCAACACCTTCGGCAACCACTCACGCCGGTCCCAGATACTTCTTCTCGACAACGAATCCCGCCCCAAAAAAGTCAGACCCTGTGCGATTCGGAATCCTCAGCACCGCCCTGATCAACTCCGCTGCTCTCATCTACCCCGTTCAAGCTCACCCAGAATCCGCTGTCACGGCGATTGCAAGCCGAGAGCTTAACACTGCTGAAAAATATGCCAAATCCTACAAGATCCCCAAAGCCTACGGTGGTTATCAGAAGCTTCTGGATGATCCCGAGATCGATGCAATTTATATAAGCTTACCTAACGGGATGCATTATGGTGAGCCAAATTAGCTCTATGTGCACGGACTGGATGCTGATACGGTGTGAAAGAGTGGGCCAAGAAGGCTCTCCAGGCCGGGAAACATGTACTCCTTGAAAAGCCATTTACGGCGAACGCCGATGAAGCTCGCGATCTCGTCCGTGTTGCAGAGACTTCTGGGAAACATCTCCTGGAAGCTTTCCACTGGCGCTTTCACCCCGCTGCCCGATATGTAGAGAGCATACTATCAACTGGGAAATACGGCAAAATTCTCTCAACCCGGGCGTCAATGACTACTCCTACTGGCACCATCCCACGGGGAAAAAATATTCGCTGGAGCTACGATCTGGCCGGCGGCGCTTTGATGGACATGACCTACGTTCTGTCGTCCACGCGGTACTTTACCCACGCCCAGACCCCGGACTATGTCGTTTCTGCGCATTCCAAGAACTACCCCCACGATGAGCGAGTAGACTCTGGAATGATTGCAGAGCTGAGGTTTACAACACCAAGAGGGAGCGATATTAAGAGTGAGATCCGCGCCGACATGGAGAACCCGTATCTCTTCCATCTGATCCCAAAGCTGTGGGAACTTCCCGACATCAGAATTAAGTGTGAGAAGGGTGAAATCTACTTCTACAATTTCATGATGCCCCATCTTTATCATTACATCACCATCAAAGATAAGCATACAGGGAAGACTGAGACGGTGAAAAGGTATGTGCCTGAAGATGGGAAGCCGGGTGAGAGTTGGTGGAGTACCTATCATTATCAGTGAGTCGCCGGTGATTGTGTCCTGGGGGATTCCAGCTCACGCGCTCTAGACTCCAAGCCTTCGTCGACAAAGTCAAAGGCCGCGAACCCGAACACTGGATCGATGGAAACGATAGCATCGCACAAATGGAGTGCATTGATGCCGTTTACGAAAAGTGTGGACTGGGCAGGCGCAAGGGCACACATGAGATCATTGCGAGCCAGAACACCGTTTAAGATCCTTTTCTTAGTAATTTTTAAATTTATTGGGTTATTTTACACTGTAGATGTATAGTGTGTGGAATGTGAAGCGTAGCCTCCCTGCTTGTGCATTATCTTTCAGGCTTTCCAAACCCTCCGAGTCCCATAAGCTAACCTTAATGTTCTATACGCTAACCTTAACTCCTAAAGGCATAAAAGTTGTTCCGCCTCTTGCTCTCAGTCGTCGTATACCTCACTTACACCCCGTCACTCCACCAGGAACCAGCCATGCGGTCTCTGCTGCTCTTCACCCTTCTCCCCTTGGTTCTGGCCCACCCGACACCAGGCCAGCCCGAAGAAAACCTCTCGGTAGCCGAGGAATCCTTCAAACCCAAATGGTCCCCCAATATGGCCGAGCGGGTCGACGAATTCCGTAAAATCTTCAAGCAACGCACATCGGTCAAGAACCTCCGCCCCCCGAACGAAGAGAAGTTCGAAGCAAAGCTCGCAAACTTTGAGGGAAAACAAGGACCCAGTGTCATTGGCCACCACAGCATCAACGGTGGCGATAACGACCATGGTCGCAGACCTGTCTACAATCCCGACAATGGCGATTACGACTATGAGGAGAATGGAGGTCGTCGTAAGAGACTTATGAAGCGCTCACCTGTCCCTGACGTCCCGAAGACAACACTTCCGGATAATCCGGATAACTTCTTCGAGTTCTCGGAATCCGTCATCGGAACGAAATATAACCCGACGCAACTGCAACAGGCGCGGTGTCTCCTCGAGCAACATCTTGCGGCTGTTTCCAATGACCGTGATAAGAGGTCGAAGAATCCAGATGCCCCGATTGTTGACCATGAGTTTCTCCGCTTTGCGGGATTGACGGAAGAGGAAGTGTACCCGCCGAAGACCAAGGAGAGTATCATGGAAACGGAGGCCAAGAAGGAGGGATTGCCTGTGGCTAATTTCCAAGGCATGGTCAAAAGGTTGGCGAAGCGTGACCCTGAGGCTGTGAGAGTCAGGCCGGGACAGAGCGATATGACACCTCAGCATGGAAACCCGCGAGGAAAACTCATGGTGCCATACATGAAGAGAGCCGAGGAGATTTCTGCCCCCGTCAAAAGCAATCCGGCGGAGAAATTGACCTCAGATTCTCCTAAGACTGTGAGCCCAGCACCTAATCTACCAGCCTCACTCAATCCTGCGGTGAACAAGAAGTTCGAGAAAATGCCGGATTTTGCGGATGCTAAAACCCCCAAAGAGCCTGTCACCGTAACTTCCACCGCCACCCTTCCAACAGGTGAATTATGTACCGTCTCTGACGGCTGCAACTCCGTTCATTTCGATCCCCAGAACCTCGAAACGTTGATGGTCCTCTGTGAAGACATCACCCGCTACGCAATCTACCTCCAGATGTGTCCGCAAGACTGCGCCACCCCGTGCAAAAAGTGCGGACACATTGATATGGAGGCTCAGAATTCCCCGGTCCGGGACCTTCATCCGTTTCCGGGTCTTACTGCCCCAGGTTCCGAAGACAACCTCGATCATTACCATTCCGAGTTGATTGGATTTAATCCTGGCCCGGTTGCGACGAGCCCGGATGGAACTACCACGCCTGCTGGTGTAGCTGGGTTGAGGGCCGCGAAGCCGGGTGAGGTTAGCTGGGGATGGGTTTCCGGTGTGAAAAAAGAAGCGGATAATGAAGAGGAGAGAATGGATACCAATGAGGTGTTGAGCAGGATTCACGATGCAATCAGGCTTCACCATGAGGACTTGGAAAATAACTCTGCGAGGGCAGCTGCGGAGGGTGGGGGTGATAATGATAGGGATTATTCCAAGCCGAGGAAGATCCAGGTCGAAAGGAGAACCGCTGCCGTACCGGTTATGATGACTGGAAGAGATATTGGGGGAACGGGTTCTACGCCTTCCTCTGCTTCCAGGCCCGCGAAACATGAGGCCACATATCATCCGAAGAAGAAGGAGGATGCCGAGGATCCTGCGAGCTCTTCTGATGTTTCGGTTGCCCCGCCTGTTGGTGAAACCCCCAATACCAGAACTGGCGACAATACGGAATCTAACATCAACAACACCAATGCCAATGTAAATGACAACAATGACAACAACAACAACCTGAGCACCCCGGACGTGGTTCGCGCCACCGCCATCCAGACCGACCCTTGCAGCCCCAGCACCGATGACGCCCTTGCTACCATCATCTCTGCTTACCCAGTAGCCTACGTCCCCAACACCTACTACACCAACTTGGTCTACCACCCGATTAACCCCAAAGCCCGTCACCACTCTTTCATCGATGGCATCGACGACGATGACGACGACATCGACATCGACATCGACATCGACATCGACACCAACTTGGACTCCTACTTCCCCACTCCCTACTCCTCCACGACCTTCACCACCTTCAACCCCGACAACAACATCAACATCATCAACGCCGCCAACCATCCCAACCTCTTCCTTCACCCCAACAACGACATCTCCTTCTTCGGAGTTCGTGGCTCCCCCGCACCAATCCCAGGCTCCATCTCTACCCCCCCAAATGCGTACAAGAAACTCGATGGGTATAATGGGATTTTGAATCCAAATGGGCCGCCGGTAACGGAGAAGGAGAAGAAAGCGGCCATGGAGAAGGTCCAGGAGGAGAGGAGAAGGAGGTTGGAGAAGGAGAATGCCAGGGAGGGGAAGGTAAAGAGGAGTATAAGTGGGTGGGGGAGGGAAGAGTTGGATAGGGTTTTGGGGGTCGAGGGAGAGTGGAGGAGAGGGCAGATGGGGCCGGAGGAGGTGTTGATGATTTTGAGGACTATGTTGTAAGATCGTTGTGGATGAGTTTGGCTTTTGGGTAGGTTGGATTATGGTGGGAGACGAAGCAGGGGTAAATGGAAGATCATGTAAAGGTCAAGTAGAGGAAGGTGGAGTTTCATGCGATGATAGTTCGGTGTGTTTTGATAGGATCCGACTGACAGACGGCATGAAGGGCCGGAAGGGCAAGGAGAATGAGAACGTTACAGTTATTCCTCACTTGTTTGTAAAAGAATGCATTCATAAGTTTTTTTAACTTTGGCAAAGCCTTGATCATGGATAGTCACCCTGGCCGATACGTTTATGAAATGCCGTACCCTTAGAGGCTATCTGGGTTGGGGGGTTATGGTGGAGGTGGTTCTCCTATTGCCCGAATGTAGCGCAGTGGAATACACACGTTCATCATTACCATCGTGCCATGATCGTTATCATTATCCTTGGAGCTGCAACCTGATCAGGACTCGAAAACTGTCTATCAGGAGCACAACGTTCCATTACGGAGCTGGATGTCTGCACGACATGGGTTGTGGGGATGGGCGGGAACTGTGCGTACCCGTGATGGTACCAGATTTTGTAGTCGCACATATGGAACTGACATATGAGCGAGAAACGTGGTAGACTGGGGAGTTGGAGGTTGAGCGCGTATATGGGAAACACTGGTCATGGTTCTCTGAATGCAGGCGATGTGAGATCCTAATCCATTTCTCGAATATGATTGATATAAGATTGATGAGCATTGCAGATAAGGACCGCCCAAGTCAATATGTCTTCGAGAAGATGTGATTTCTCGGAACGACCGAGAAGCGCACACCTAGACTTCATATCATGCCGAAAACTCTTCCCGCCCAATATCCATGTTGTTTAAGCGCCCGGACATTCATTCGCAAACAAAGCATGGAGGCTTTTTCTCCCGGGCGGCTGCGACCAGGTTCCTACAGTGCTATCCAGCCCCATGGGAAATGCTACTTCTTGAAAGTGTAAACGGAGGAGGAATGCATGTCGCCATCAACGACCACAACGTTATGTATCTCCGGTAGTTAACCGCCCGCGGCGCCCAGGATTTCGCTTGAGTGCATGCAGCTGTCTCTTCGGGAGCATCTGTGCCACGGATGTGCGTCCGTACAATTTACATACCTGGCGTTGTCAGCTCTCGAAGTCATGGGATGACAAAAACGACAACGATGAGGACGAAGAAAGTGAGCAGTTTTGCCTGGAGCGGAAGTCCGGTTCAATAACTGCATACAGGTGATGACCATCGCCGACGAATCACAACGAGATGCCCTACTCCGGACGGAGGGCGGCGTGACATCTCCATGGCCTCGCCAAGTCCGTTGGGATGGGTTGTTAATCGACAAAGTTGGCAATACTCGGTCCAGGTGATCCATTAATAGAGCTCTACTAGGATAAAAAAAATCTCTATAGTGGACTTAATATTGGAAGCCCGCACTATGTCGTTTGCTATGATCGACATGATGAACGCCATCAGAGGATTCTGCATCTCTTCGACATGATGGCAGTTCCTTATGGATGGTAACAAAGTTATGCACATATATTACCTTCTTTCTTCAGCGCCTACAAGCTGATTCTATCAAGGTTACGCCTCGGATGAAGCCTCAAAACCCAACTGTTCTCCCTCAACATGACCCCGATGTTCCGCCCCGCTCTGCCCTGTGGACTGAGCTAGCTTCAAATCGGCGTTTCGCACTAATTCTCGGCATGGCCATTCTTGATCGGGGTTGGCCAGATCTCTTCCAACCGCCAGTTGAGCTTCAACCAACCTCATTGCTCGCTTGACCCCTGCGTGTGGAGTTGGGCGCTTCCTCGTCCAACAAAATGTCGTCCATGTGCAGTGTTGCCTGCATGAGCAGATATCTGAAATGTGCAGAAGACATAACCATCGCGGACCGTTGGTTCTCCTTCTCTGGCAGGGAAAGATAACATTGATATTTCTCTGCCTTCTCGCGCTGGCCTACCATATCTTTGCCTGGCTTCCGAGAAAAACACACCACTTGAGCTTGTGAATTGTCTTCCTCGCTTGATTCTTTGACTCAACCTGGTCTACGTTCTGTGGATTTGGTAAGCTTCTCCCCAACCGCCCGTCTTGATTGGATCAGCGTTGGTTTTCGTCAACGTTGGTGGCTCTTCATATACCCTTTGGCGCCCGCCTCTGCTCAGTCGCGCTCGATATTCCCTTTCGTTCTTCTGTCCCTTTTCTTCTATCGAGATTATAAGATACTTGAGCTGTGCTCGTATCCGTCTCCCCTTTCGCTCTTCATCGCTTTTCTCAGCATCCGACATCTAACACAGCTGAGAAGGATCGCCGCCACCTTACTCTCCCGGCGAACTACTCCGTGCCCTCCGGACCATTGGCGCGAAAAACCTAATCAATAATTTCACCCTACCAACCTCAGCCCTCAAATGGACCGACACACCTCTCTCTTCTCATCACAAATCCCAACATCACGGAGTAACCCAGAAGACTTTTACCGGTCTTCAAACCCACAACACCTTCCTCCCATCGATCCTCACCTCTACAAAGACCCGAACGGTGTTTCTCCAACCGACTCACACGCGTCCATCATGCAGCGGTCCGACTCCACCGCTCCTTCCGCGTATGACTACCCAGTGCCCCCGGGAACAGCAACATCAACACCACCCCCTCCTCCACCAGTATTCATCCCGCCTTCAAATCAAGATGCCTACTATCCATCCCCTCCACCAATGCCTGCGGTCAACAACTATCGGACATCAATGGGAGTGGTGAATGGAGAAGTCGGTGCCACCGTCGCGCCTTACACTCCCGTCTCGCCTGTATCCCCGTCCCGCGACGGCGAGTTTCGATTTCCTGCGGCGCCGCTATCAGCGGGGTTGAAGACTCCAGGGACTGCGAAAGAGGAGGCACGGGTACAGGAGCTTGAAGAGAAAGCCATTTTGGAGGATCGGAAAGATTTGGTATGACCATTAATACCACTGGTGATCTCGTAGATTGTTACTGACTGCAACGTAGGCCATCAAACTGAAAGTCCGGTTAGCAAAGGTCGTCCTCCGAAGTATCAACTGCGCCTGCAGTCTGGTTGTCCTTGCTCTCGTATCGTCGACTTTCGCAATCTTTTTTGCAACAAGAAACCTGGCTCCCCGCAATAATTTCCGTCCATGGGCTGTCGACACACCGCAATGGCCGCAAATCGTGATTCTTGTCATCGCCTGCATTTCTCTGATCCTGTCATTTGGAATTATGTACGGTTATTGGAAGGGAGGACACAGTAGAGCCGAGCGGATGGCTCTACGGGCCACCATATTTGCCGGCGGTGTCTTCATCTTTACGATCGTTATCTGGTCCATTGGTATCGGCGTCATGCAAGGGAGTCGGGACAACAATGATGATAAGGATATGTGGGGTTGGTCTTGCAAAGACAACATGCGGAAGAAGCTATACCAAGATACCATCAACTACGACCTTGTCTGCCGTCAACAGGTACTTTCAACTCAGCTCTCAACCACTGCGCCGCGCTAACATATCATAGGACTGGGTCGTCGTCTGCGCCATCATCGAAATCGGTGTTGAAACCCTCGCCATCGCCGTCTATCTCTTCGCCTTCTACCGCCTCTTCTACACCAAGCGCCGTCTCCGCAAGAGTCTCCAGATCCGCGACGAAGCCCGCTCCTCCCTCTGGCTTGCGAAACTCCAGGAACAGCGTGACCTCGAGGAAGGCCAGCCAGATGCGGAAACTGCGAAGAACACTGCCTACAACCAGCTACACTCGAAGACGGCATATGCGTCACCTCCTGTTGATGGACATGTCGTCCCCATCTTGCAGGCTCCCCCGCCAAAGAAAAACAACTCCGCGATGTCGAGCCCTGCGTTGCCGCAAACTGAGCAACAACCGCAGATGACGACGACGATGCGGGAGAGTGTGAGGGATGTGCCCCCGAGCGCGAGGTCGGTGAGCTTCCAGATGCCGCCGCCGCCGCCTTTCGTGAGACCGTCGAGCAGGGAGTGAAGCCTTGATGTTGTGGCTAGTTGTTTCCTTTGTTATCTCCTTTGTCGTCGTTGTTGGACTTGTTAATTCTCCTTATATTTCCTCTCTCTCCCCCTTACTACCCTTGTCGTGCCTATTTCTTCTAAGATCTCTTTTCGGGCTGTGTGTTTTGCTTACTTTACTGTCTATGGGTGGGTTTTTGGCGTTAAAACTTTTGCGTTTTTATTACTACTATTACTGATTACGGTTTTTGCTTGTTAAGTTGAGGCATTGCTGAAGAGCGTGGCGATGTTTTTTGTACCTTTTTTTTTTGCTGATTTCTCTGTTACTCGTCGTTGAACACGGGTCGTCTCCACTGGAATGGAGTCGGGAGAAATTATCATGATGTTGATGATGGAGAGGGGTTGAGCGTAGTGTATAGGTAGTGGGTTTTGGGGGGTTTCGAGGGAGTCGCACCCTGAGAAACGGGTGTGGGAGAAGGCGGAAAAATAAAATCCATCGAGCGCCAGATTTGTGTTGTCATAGTTCTTTGTATCCAGTGACTTGAAGATTGTGATGATGATTGAGGACTTTCTCGAGCCCTACGTACAATCGTTGGCCATAATATCGTTCTCCTACAACCCTATGCCATCCTCAAACTATGGCTTACTCAACTTTCTCGAGGACGCTTTCAAATCCTTACACCCCCATCTAAACGCATCTGCACTTGCAACAACAGTTTCAAATTTCAACCATGCGTGGATGTATAATAATACGTAACAACCAAATATTACTCAGTTATGGAAAGACATACATACTCGTACATGTATCCCCACAATCGCTGCCACCGCTGCCACTGCTTTCACTACATCTGCAGTTGTAGCTGGTATCAAACACACAATTACAAATGTGAAGATTGGAGATTGGTGATGACAATCGATGATGGAGGAGTGATGTTGGGCTGACTTTTCGGCTACGTCTCCGGAGTTATATATGCTTAAAAGACAGCGATCCAGCATAGACTAAGGGTTACGAGACTCCAGAAGTGGAAATTCTGACGTATGATATCCCAAACATTGCCGGAGAGAGCGTCCAATGTTGTATGACGGTTGGTATATAACCCCATTGGCACGAAATAAAGCATCTACGGTCATAGAACGATAGAACGATAAATATGACTGTGGCTACTTTTTGAGCCCTGAAGTGGTAAGTTGCGCCCATTAATGGGTCGTCAGTCATTACCCATTCCTTCGTGAACTGTTCTCTGAAACAATTCGAATAGGCAAGGCGCGTAGTTCATAAACTCATATCCTCACGTCCTCACGTCGTCTCATCATCACGTGGTGTGCTCTACTCGCCATCTCCTCCTCGCAGCCTCTACTACTGTTTTACAGAGGGCCATGGCCGAAATGAACAAACAAGTCATGCCCCAACCGTCGACAGCTGGAGCATCCTCCTTTAATGGCAGTAATGTCACCAAGTTCCTCCAGAACTTCGAAAGGATAGTAAGAGCATACGGATCTAAGCAACCCCTAGAATAAGTCCCCTACTACTGCATTGACGACATTGCGGAGGAAGTTCGACTGCTCAAAGGATACGCAGAGAACAACTGGCAAGTGTTCCGGGAGTCCATGGAGACCCGGTATGTGCATCGCGACCCGGAACAGGCAAAATTCACCATTACATACCTCCGGACTGCCGCTGAGGGGCACTATCAGGGAAAACTGACGATGCGGGATTACTACACGCGCTACGCAGTCGCAGCCGGAAAGATGGAGCGGAAGGGGTTGATGACGGATCGAGAACTGGTTACTCTGTTCATCAGCGGCCTTGGAAAGGAACAGCAAATAGAGGCAGTTAGGAGAACGCAACTTAACATAGGCAACCCATCGTCGCTGAAATGGGACTCTATGGTTTACGTCATCGAAAAATAGGTTAACTGCGAAGACATATTTGCTGCTGTACTTGATAGCGCAGAGACTGCTGGGTCATCGCTGAAAATTCCAACTGCGACCCCTAAGTCAGTATTCTGGGACCCCCGCCCACATCATGCTCCTATCTCAACCGGAAACCTCGCGCCCGCGCCAGAGATGTCCCGCAGGAATTATGAGGCTATGGTAGACGACGTGATTGAGAAGTTCGGAAACCTCTCCCTGGCCAATAAACATGCGGTAAAGTCTAGAGTCATGGAGATCACACAAGGAGAAAGAGATCGAACGATGGTTGTCAACGTAATCAACACTGTACTACCAGAGAGTGGTTTGGGGCGGAACAAGCTGATAAGTTGGACATGCGTAGTTTGGTCTGGAGACTGTGGAAGAAGAAGAAGAAGAAGAAGAAGAAGAGAGCGAGATGGGGGAACAGGATACTATAGTCATGTCGGAGATGTTCTGGAGGCACTGCGTGAATGGGCTTTTTCCTTTGGATTCAGTCCCCTTTTCTTTTTGTTGCAGTTAGCTTAACAAGTCAACGATTCATTGTCTTCATTTCTCTGTGTCGGCTGTGATTTCCATCTTGTCCCTGTCTCAATTTTCCCTTTTCCCTTCCGCCGAGCCTTTTGATGCTTCTCTCCGCAATCCATGAACACAGCAAGCCTGAGCCAACTGGCCGCAGGGATATGATGCAAGCCGAACTTGTGTATTGCGCCAAACTGTCGCATCGTTGTGGCTGTCAAACATACTTGCTTCAGTACCCACCCGCCATGATATGGCTTCCATTAGGCGCGCCGTATCAAGATCGGCATATAGATAAAACCTTCGTGGCCATGGTGAGATTGCATAGACATGAGTAGATGATTTTCGTACGAAGGGCCCATTGGATCGGCGAGGGGTGTTAGTGAGAGCGAAGATATTCGATGAGCAGGACTGAGACTGGGAACGACTTTCCAATGAGCGCATCTGGCGCATTCGGCGCATTTGGCTGACAGCGTCACAGTGTTTCTCTTCTCCGCTCGCCGTTGAATCAGCCGAGTGGTGCAGATTCAAGCGAGACGTGTTAAAAAAGCTTGTCTTTGAGATTATCGGGTAGGCCGGAGAAGCGAGCCGATGGAGTCATCCTCAGAGTCGTGAGGAGTGCGGTGTTGGCGTTTCTATTCTTCCATGCTCACGTTGAGATGAAATGGGACAAACAAGCTTTCATGGGCGCACAAGAATGATGAAAGGTCATGAATATCGCGTTCCAGAACACTTCAACTCAATTCATCACGGCTTGACCCGAGACCAGGCACGGCGGATCATGGTTAGGATCAACATGGGCTCCGGATAACACGGCACCCCACAAATTATGCACCTCGACGTGCTTACCAATGTCCTCCTCCTCTCCCTCCCCGGGACCACGAATCCACCCGAGGCCCGATCTGGGACTGAACACTCACCGCTACCATGACCCAACAACCTCTTCCGCGTACGCCTCCCTCATCCTCTGGACAATCTGCACGAAGAACAGCACGCGTGCGCTCCCGGACCCCCGCAAACGAGTGGTGACGCGGTTCGATTTGTGCCCAGCATCATCGACACCGTCTTTCTGGGGTAACTGGATTTTCTGGTGCACCCATCGCCTTATTCCTCTCGTACGGACCTTGCGGCTCATCGTAGGAAGCTTTGATCCTTTTTAACACCCTCGACCGAACCTTTGGACGCACATCGCCACCTGAAGACACCCATCACACGACACTACGATTGAGATTGTCCGGCGACTCGACACTCGCGAAAGCGGCCGCGGACAATGGCGGACGAAAAGCGACAGGCTCTCCCTGGGTCGGATGACGAAGATGGGAGTCGGGCCTCAAATACAAACTCCAGCAGCTCCTCGCGCCATGAAGATGTTGAAAAGGGACTGGGAGCTCCTGTCCCAGCGACGCACACCAGCCGATGGAAAGAAATACGAACAACACGAACATGGAATCCCCTCCGATGGCAGCGCGCACCCCCAATTCCAGAGGAGAGGAAAGTCAGTGGAGAAGCGACGGCTGGAATTCTCAGCCAACTTACCTTCTCCTGGATGACGAGTTTGATGACAGTACTCGAACCTTTCATCCCAAGAATTTTGTCCAATACTGATGTAACGTCACACAGACCGGTTATCTCCGTCAACTTGAAACGACTGATATTCCTCTCGTTGCGCCCAAACGACAAGCAGAAGTCATCACCGAAAAGCTCCAAGAATCATTCACCAGACGGAAAGAGCGCGGGGACAAGTATCCATTACTATGGGCCATGCATGAGGTCGTCTTTTGGGAGTTTTGGGTGGGAGGAGCTTGTCGGCTGGTGGCTGATATTCTGATGGTTGTCAATCCCTTCCTTTTGCGGTTCCTGATCCAGTTCGCTGTGGATAGTTACAATGCTTCGGAGGGCGAAACTGAAAAACCGGCTATCGGACGAGGTGTTGGGTTTGCCTTTGGGATTGCTGCGATTCAAGGCGTTACCAGCCTATGCGTAAGTCAGTTCATCTACCGATCGATGATTGTTGGTGGACAGCTCCGTGCTGGATTGATATCCATGATATTCGACAAGTCGTTGAAGATTTCTGCTCGGGCGAAAGCGGGTGGTATGATCAAAGAGCAAGGAGAAGATGATGAAGTAAACAATAAAGGAGATGAGAAGAATGGCAAAAAGGGGAAGAAAAAGGACAAGAAAAGAGAGGGCGAGGGCGGTGCTTGGTCGAATGGACGGGTGGTGAATTTGATGGGAACAGATACCTACCGTGTAGACCAAGCGATGAGCTGGTTTCACCTCATTTGGACATCTCCTGTCATGATCATTCTAACTCTGGTTGTACTCATCATCAATATTTCATACTCTGCACTTGCTGGTTTTGCACTTCTTCTCATCGCTGTCCCGGTGCTGAGCTGGGTTGTGAAGGTGCTCGCTCAGAAACGAAGAAAGATGAATCTGATTACAGACACTCGAGTTGCCCTTATGCAGGAGATTTTGAATGGTGTCAAGTTTGTCAAGTTCTTCGGTTGGGAAGAAAGCTTTATGCACAGGTTACAGGAACTCCGGACGAAGGAGATTGGTGCCATCCAGTTTCTTTTGGGAATTCGCAGCGGAGTGAATGCGGTCGGACTGGTAAGGATCGAAACCATGAAATCTTCATCTTACATGGGCTGATTGAATATCGTAGTCCCTCCCCATCTTCGCTTCCATGCTGGCTTTTATCACTTATTCCCTCACAGACAACAGCCTCGAGCCTTCCACCATCTTCTCATCTTTGGCCCTGTTCAATGCCCTTCGTATGCCTATGAACTTGCTACCAATGGTGATCGCCCAGGTTATCGATGCATGGGTTTCATTGACGGTGAGATCTCCGATTTCTGCATCGTTACTGCATTCTGACTAGTGCCTAGCGTATTCAAGAATATTTCTTCGCCGAAGAAATCACCGACAACATCACACACGATCCAAATTCAGATGCAGCGATCTGTGTCACCGATGGAAGCTTCACTTGGGAAACCACCCTTCAGGAACAGACCGAAGACAAGACTAAAAAATCAAAGAAATCTGCCGAAGAACCAAACAACCCAGCCCCTGTTGCTCCCGATCAGACACCATTTACTCTGAAAGACATCAATCTTTCAGTCGGACGCAATGAACTACTCGCTGTTGTCGGGTCTGTCGGCAGCGGAAAAACGTCGCTGTTGGCTGCAATGGCTGGAGACATGCGACGAACCTCAGGCAACGTCACAATAGCTGCACAGTTAGCCTACTGTCCTCAATATGCATGGATCCAAAATGCCACATTCCGGGACAACATCATTTTCGGCAAACCGTATGACCGGGAGTGGTATCAAACAGTCGTCGAAGCGTGCGCCTTGCAAAGAGACATCGACATGTTGCCTGATGGTGATAAGACCGAAATTGGCGAGCGTGGTATCACGGTTTCTGGTGGGCAAAAGCAGCGTCTCAACATAGCTCGCGCCATTTACTTCAATGCGGATATTGTGCTCATGGATGATCCCCTCTCGGCGGTCGATGCACATGTGGGGAAACATTTGTTCGACAAGGCGATATGTGGACTGTTAGCGGGAAAGTGTAGGGTGCTTGCTACCCATCAGCTCCATGTTCTCCAAAAGGTCGACCGGGTGGTGTGGATGGAAAATGGACGCATTCAGGCCGTGGGGACTTTCCCGGAGCTTATGGAAGGAAACCCGGGATTTGCGAATATGATGCGAGAGATTTCCATGCGCGTGGACAAGGAGGAGACCAAGGAAGAGAAGGAGAAAGAAGAGGTGGAAGAGATTGAAGAAGAAAAGGAGGAGATTGCCGCCCTGAAGCGTCAGAAGACGGCCGCCTCGGCTAAACAGCTTATGACAGCGGAAGAAAAACCAACTGATAGCGTCGGGTGGAAGGTGTATAAAACTTACATCCAGGCCTCCGGAAGTATGGCGGTTGCTCCAGTCTTGTTGTTCTTTCTATTGGCAGCCCAAATTGGTAACATCATGGCGACTATGTGGTTGAGCTACTGGACCAGTGGAAAGTATAACCTTTCTCAGGGAGCCTATGTGAGTTTTCTGTCCCCGTCGTAAGAAAGATGGATCCCTAACAGCGAGTGTTACAGATCGGTGGCTTTGCCGGTCTCGCTGTAGCCCAAGGTGTCTTTCTCTTCGCTTTCGCCTTTGGCCTGACCATTGCTGGAACCCGTTCAAGCAAAAAGTTGATGGCTCAGGCTATGAACTCTACCCTCCGCGCTCCAATGTCCTTCTTCGACACGACACCCATCGGCCGTATCGTTAACCGCTTCTCCAAAGATGTTGACGTTATGGACAATCAGCTCACTGATGCGATTCGAATGTACTTCTTGACGCTCACCATCATCACTTCCGTCATCATCCTCATTATTGTTTACTTCCATTGGTTCGCAATCGCTATTGTGCCTCTGGCTGGCGTATTCATATTCGCAGCTTCCTATTATCGTGCGTCTGCGCGGGAGGTCAAACGTCATGAAGCCCTTCTCCGCTCACACGTCTTCGCACGTTTCGGTGAAGCACTCACAGGGACAGCATCCATCCGTGCCTATGGCCTAGAAGACCGGTTTAGGGCCACCATCTCAAAAGCCATCAATGACATGAACGGCGCCTACTTCATCACCTTCGCCAACCAACGTTGGTTATCCCTCCGTCTCGACATTATCGGCATTTCTCTCGTCTTCACAACCTGTATCCTCGTCGTCACCTCCCGTTTCTCAGTCCACCCCTCGATTGCCGGTGTTGTTCTCTCCTACATTCTCCAGATCGTCATGATGCTCCAGTGGATGATCCGTCAACTCGCAGAAGTCGAAAACTCCATGAACTCGACTGAACGGATCTACTTTTACGGCCATGGCTTACCCTCGGAACCACCCCTCAAGACTAACGTCCAGCTCCGCCCAACCTGGCCAGAACAAGGTACCGTCGTCTTCACAGACGCATCCATGTGCTACCGACCCGGTCTTCCCCTTGTATTGAAGAACCTTAACCTCACCATCCCCGGCGGCTCTCGCGTCGGCATTGTCGGCCGCACCGGCGCTGGAAAATCCTCCATCACCTCCGTCCTCTTCCGCCTCGTCGAGCTCAGCAGTGGATCAATCTCAATTGACGGCGTAGACATCTCAGCCCTCGGCCTCCACGATCTTCGCAATAAACTCGCCATCATCCCACAAGACCCGACGTTGTTCAAAGGCACGATTAGAAGCAACTTGGATCCGTTTAATCAATACCCCGAGGAAACTTTGGTTTCAGCGCTTGAGGCCTCGTATCTGGATTCCGCCATCACACTGGACTCGCCTGTCGACGAGGAGGGGTTGAATTACTCCCTTGGACAGCGACAACAATTGGCGCTCGCGCGTGCGTTGGTGAGGGGTGCGAGAGTCGTCGTCGCGGATGAGGCAACAAGCTCGATTGATGTGGAAACGGATGGACTGATCCAAAAGAGTATGAAGGAAGGGTTTAAGGGGAGGACGTTGCTGTGTGTGGCGCATAGGTTGAGGACAATCGTAGGGTATGATAAGGTTGTGGTTATGGAGGCTGGTGAGATTGTGGAGTATGGGAGGCCGAAGGAGTTGTGGTTGAATCAGGAGGGCGTGTTTAGGGGTATGTGTGATAAGGGCGGCATCTCGGAGGCAGATTTTGAGGATGAGAGGAGATGAGGTGGAGTGAGGGGTTATGTTTGATGATGAGGGGGATTATGTAATGGTAAGTTATGTAAGGAGGTATATAATATATTTAGCTTGGAGTATCTCGGTATCAGATAGCGATACCTGTATAAATTTTTAATCATGGCAATTCTGAAGTTTTCGGTTGTGGTCGAGTGATTAAGTATGTGTTTGCTCGATCTTTCCTCCTTTCTGTCCATGTTCGCTACAACGCTAACCCCGCACATCCTTCTCATCGTCGCCATCACCATCCCCGTTGTCAACGTGACAACTACTGGTCTTCATTGTCCTTTTCGGAATCCCCGTGGTGCATGTCTCCTTTCAGCAACCTCCCGGGCTGTCTCCAGTGCACGCTGAGCCATAACCAGATCAAGTGAGCGGCATTTGCTGTGTTCCTTCTGGATAACCCAGCAGAAGTCTACCTATCAGTGCAGAGGGCGCATCATGGCGGGTTCTGTAACAGATTTCTGAAGGAAATCATGGAACATAGAAGGGTATGAATACAAAAGGTTTTGTGGGCAAGTAAGCTTCATTCAGTGCTTCATTTTGTTGGCGGTACTGAGGCTTACGCTCTGATTTCACTGGTAGGTCAATTTTTCTATAACCAGACCGACCCACCCCACCGGACTATATCCCACCCCGCCGGCTCAATGATTTGATATTTTATTTCACGATCCTGAGATACATTGAGCTGTACTACCACCACAGGCTGCAATACAACGATACTATATTGGCCATCGGAGCCAAACATCCTCTCTCTTTGTCTGCAGAAAAACACCGAGCTTTTATCAAGCTTATCCGGCCATTCAGGCTGGATACGAATCTTACCGTGCATGAGGCACACCCTGACCTACTGGTAAGAACTTAGGCAATGCAAGGCAAATTGATGTATAGGTTAGTTGTGCATTCGACCCGGAATCGGGAGTAATCAACTATTTCATCCGATGTTCTAAAGTCCAGACTCCGACCCGGGGAAGAGATTGATGAGGCAGTTGTTTACAACATCGTGGCTGCAAACTGATTGATCTACTAACCGCAGCTTCTGGGGGAAGGTGTCCACCCAGTTCGGTTATATGGGCAGTTGACCGTGGTCCGTCGTGTTCATCAGGATGCTAGTGAGCTCAGGCTGTGGCTACAAGTTTGCGAGGAGGGGGTGATATGTGTAAGCTTCAGAACAACTCTCCGGATGTGGATTGCGTGCTGACAGAATTGTATAGTATATTAATCAATTCCGGAAGTGCTCGAATGTAATCCGAAGGACCAAGTGGCCCGCAATCCAAATGCTTCGCCGAACCATTCACCAAATCAAGCGGCATGAAGAGGTATAGACATCTTAATCGAAGTCGGAGTTTTTCTAATTCTAGCGGGTCAATCCTTTTTTTCCGCAAAAGTTTGAGGCATGACAGTTGTCGTGGCTGCATCCATAATGCTGAATACCAATCAACTGCATGGACGATACAGATTCTGCGCATGTGCGTTGATGCCTTGAGAAAAAGGACACAGCGAATCTGCGGTAAGAATGCTCGTCGCCGGTCAAGAATTACACAACATCAATCTGTCTGTGTCAAATTCAATCCTAACTCAGAACGGTTGCCTGCAGTTTAATCATTCATAACAGGGTAGGATAGTCAGCTTAAGCGCTTGAATGTATAGTTGAAGTCTTATTTACAACACCACCAGCGGGTTTCAATCGACTGATACCAGTATTGAAGTACCGAAAGGAAAACAGGAGATATCTTTACGGCAGATACTAATTTAATCATAGCAATAGTATAGTTGCATGCGATATAATTGGAAGAAGGCGCTTGAATGCGAAAGATGTCATCAACCGCCTGGGTTGTCTCGATGGACTTTCTGCCTCCTGAAGGAACGAATCAATGATAAGGATTCATGGGCAGATTATTCTCACCTGTGTTCTTACCGCGCGTCGAGCGAAATCTTGCACATCGGCACCTCCCTGCACGAAATTGGGCAGTCAAACGCCATCAAGACGTTATGGTGGCGAAGTTCATCAATGATAGCGAAACTCTCACGATGCTCGTTCTGACTGCATTGAGTGATGGTTTGTGCTGCCAGCCAGTGATATCCATGCGGGTGTGGCTGTGCGATATGCTCCTCTGTTGGAACGAACACCCCGGGGGTTCTCTCACCCTTGACAAACCCCATACCAGGTGAAACATAACAACGTGGTGCAGACTTACAGATATAGAATCGCCAAAGCAGGTACGCGGTTCCGATCGGGGTTCCATGTTTATGCTCACCGTGACAACAGAAAATCATCATGGTGAACCTGCAGGCACATGATGGTCAAGTACCAACAACTTGAGTCTTTACCAAATGTTGGATCCCGGTAATGTGTTGGCAGATCTGACTGCCTTACCGCGATGATAGCACGGCGTTCCTGAAAATTTCAATACTTCGGAGTTTGGATCACTGCGTCTGAGAATTGGTTCCTGATTGGATACTGTACCCAGATCGGAGGTGTGTTCGTGTTGACGTCCCATGTTGTCATCACTAGGGACCTGTCAGTACTGGGAAGTCAGAATTCCAGGCGAGTCCGCACTCTATGTTCTGATTATTAACCCCAGATAGGATTGCTCCACCTGTTCTCTTCACGTCCCGCCGACTTAGAACAATCTGGTGCTCTATGAGTTACAGGAACCTGTGAGGTGGATCTGGCCAATTTGGCTCTCTATACGCTGTACAACTATTCACTGGAAATATTTCTGATGCTCCGAAGGCAAACCACGAAACGATACTTTAACTGAGCGCGCACCAAGGCTTATCAGAAAATCGAGAGAAAAAACATTTTGGAAGGCGTTTATTTCATCTCGCTATCCAATCTGAAGTCATTGGAGAACGCCCCTGTAGGAATTTCATACTTGGAACGGGTTTATTAAAGGATCTTGAAGTATAGATCGTAAGAAGCCTTGTCATTGCGCGCGCCACTGCACTCCGGGTTGCTGATCTTGGTATAGGCCTGAAGGTTTCCATTCGCGCTCACTTCATGTTTGACACTCCAAGCCTTCGTCAGCCAGGTCGGCAAGCGACACTAAATATACCAAACCTTCAAAGCCTGAAAGATACCTCGATGGTCGTCAATGGATTGGATGCAGCACAAAGAACTGTCTTTCAATCCGTTCACTCCACAATCGAAGACTCGGCCTACCACGTTTTTCGCGATACCCGTTTCCAACGTTGAAGACACTGTATGCGACGTCTCCACATCTCTGAGATCGAGACAGATTCCTACATGGTTTCAGATTCCTACACTACCTAAGAAAAGCATGAATCGGTACCTGCGTCGCTCGACGCGCACTCATGGCGACGGTTGAAGGCCGAGTGGCCACAAATACTCACAAAATGTGGTGCATAGCCTATGCTATTGTTGTCGTGCCCCAATCAAATCACGGCGCAGGGCAACATTTGGAAATGCAAATGCGTGAGAATTGTACCTTTCGGAGAGTAGGCGCGCGGTTTGGCCTGCTTTTCTTCGCGCTCTCTCTCTCCGGACGACATAAGGTGAAAAATACGAATGAAATTCCTAAATTACGACTTGGGATCCTGGACTAACGGTCAGCAAGTATCCCATTCTCGATCATGCCGCTGCACAAGTAATCATGAAGCGCTCGCATCATTGCTGGTATGATGTAGGGCTCCGTAACCCCGATTTCTCGCAATGGACGTATAGGCGCTCGCCAGTGGCCACAATAAATGTACAACCTCACGAATGTCGGGAGCTCTGTCCATGAGCATAATGTTGCCTCTCGGTGGACAAAATTGCCCCAAGTGGACAACCGCGCGGTCCCGTCGACGGCATACGAGAAGGTATCCCTCTCAGCCCGTGCCTTCAAAGGGGTCAATCATCTTTCTCGGCCAGGTTCAAGGCTTATGGGGATTGGGTTGTTCGGCGGTGGCATCGAGAAACGGAATTGTGCCCGGGGCTGTGGCCGTGCCCTCCCTAGGCGCCCAACACTCGGGCCTGGTGTGGGTGACTCGAGGAGGGGCACGATTACCGGGTGGGTGGTTCGTGGGACTCGTCGTCGGCGAGGATCCCCAGACTAGGCGGGTTATGGACAGGCCCAAAACCAGCGTCATTGCTTTTGGGGAGCCACGAGGGCGGTCGGGTCCTCTTGTCCAACCCCAATTATAAAACTGCTAACTTCCCACTCACGTTTCGGATCAGCCCCTCCACTCCCCCGACCGCAACTGTGTTTGGCATCAGAAGTTCCCCCCGATCTGGTTGCAGAGCTCTCCACCATATATAAAAGTGGTTGTCTTGCCCCCCCATACGCCTGCATCATCGCCGCATTCGTTGTCATCATCACCACCATCACCAACAATAATAACAACAACTTCTCATTCGCAAGGTGCCTGGCCACACAGTGTGTTGTCTGCACATCGAATAGTCGCTGCCACTCTTCGCGCTCGCCTAGTTCATGTATGTACAGTAAAGTACACTCCCACCTCTGCTGCATGCGCGCGCGCATTTCCGACAGGCGGCAATCGCTGTCCTTGTGGGAGCCATGAAAGATCTCTTTAAATGGCCGGCGCCTCCCCACCACCCCTCTTTGCCCTCCACCTCCTCGGTCGACATTCCTTACCAAGACGTGCTGACCCGAGCTTCGAAGACTTGCTCCATCTCCAAGAACAACGACATCATTATCCAACACACTCCTTCCATCACAACAACAAAAAGAATAAACACCATGCCTCCCACACGCCCTGCACCACTCAAGACCTCCGGCCACGGCTTCGGCCCTGGATCATCGAATCCATTCTCTCCACTACCATCAACACTTCCCCGCACACCCATCACCGGTTATGATCCTCTCCGGGCACGAGAAGAGATCCTCAAAACACCCATAAGCCCACCGGCGGCCTACACAGAATTCTTGAAAAACACCATAAACAGCCCGGCGCTGTCAAGCCCGCGGACACTTCCATACAGCCCGGTAACTTCCTCGATGAGCAACTGTCGGGGTCATCGGGGCTACCTGACCCCGGCAACACCATATCCGCCTCCGCTCACGACCCCGATTAGCAAGAAACCCCGCGCCCGGTCGCCACAAAGTCCCGTTAGCGTGGCATCCTCTCGCACAGCATCTCGCAGTTCCTCCGATGACGAAGATGGCAGCGGCGACTCGGAAACACACCGCGGCGTCAAACATGTGGTAGCTCAAACCGCCAAATTAGATCTCCTTCCGGCCCCGAAAGGAAAGCGGCGGAGGATCGAATAGAGGCATCAACTTCATGGCCCCGCAAACCTTCGATCATCTTACTCCTCGACATCACTATTCCACGATTGTTTACAATATGCAAGCGGTTTCCTTTGGCGTCTGTTTATATTTCCTTGGGAGGTGCTTTCATCCTCTTTTTGTCTCGCCATGTTCGCTTTGATGAGCATGGCATTGGGTTTTCCTACGGATTGTTTCTCTGGATTGTTCTGCAAGGCGTCGGTCTCATCTGTTTTCTCGTATCGTTTGGGTCTCTTTTCACATCTCGTTCTTCGCTTCTTCGGGGACGGGTTAGTTTGGTGCATATACTTCTGTTTCAGGGTATCTATCCCTCATTTCCCTTTTTTGGGACCCCGCCGGAACGGAATATCTCTAACTGCGATGCTGGAAGGTATTCTGGTGGCACGGCGAGTCTACATGTGTTTGTAGTTGGGGTGGCCTTTTGCTCTTCATTATACAGTTGGAGATCACAGGCGTAGAATGGAATATACAACCTGCTCACTTCTGCGAAAGCGGGCGTCTTGACTACTTTTGATTGAACTGACCACATGGTACACCGCTTTTTGCCGTGATGAATCCTTCCTATCCATCCTACGTTGTGTTACTGGCTCAAAAATATGCGCTTTACTTTGGCGCCTGACCAACGCATCGCTCGAGCCTTTCGCCAGGAAGACCCTGGAATTACTACGGCTGAAGCTCTGATTTTACACTGACAGTTTATTGGGCAGGAGCTTCTAACTCCCTCAGCTTCAACGCCAGACTTGCGTATTTCCGACTTGAAGCATAGTTATTTCTGGTGGGTGCACGCAACATTTTACATTCCTTCCCGCAAAGAATGCGTGACGACGACAGCCATCGAGGTTGGTAAAAGACCTCGGATTTTTGTGTCGAAAGAAACAAAGACACGATCGCCGCTGACGAAGCGCCCACACCCAGGCTGCCGGGTCCTGTCTTTTGTATTTTTGGGGTTGCGTGCAGAGGTGCGAGGGGCCGGGGGTCGTTGTGAGTACAGGGATGAGCAACGTTGGCGCTTACATGACGAATCAGATCGTAGCGCAGAAGGCCGTTGACGCCGACCACGGAGAGAGTTGGGTGAGGAGGGGAGAAGAAAGACATTGGGTGGCCCTGTGAATACGACGGATGAGAGAGGAGGCAAATTTGATGTCGCCTGTGCGATTATGATCATGACGAAGAAAACAATATCTACAGGTAAAAAAAACTGGCATGGCAAGAAAGACCCGGAAGGGGCGGACCGGGGGGCTCACTGCATCCGCATATTCAGATTCGTCTTGAAGCAACTCCGTGACGTGGGAAACCTTGGAATTCGTCATACATACGCGTGCAAAACATGGTGGTTGTGGAGCATGCCGTATCAGTTGTTTGAAGCTTGTGTTACATGTAGAAGATATGCGCCAGGTACTGTAACTACGGCTTTTTACAATCCATCGGAATTTCCGGTAGCGATTGGTGATGAAGAGGATTGATGAGCAGGAGAAAACCACCATCAGATTAAATGGGATTAGTTGGTGGTCACGATGATAACGTCTATTGATGAAAGGACTTGCCTTAGGCGCCGTGGCCAGGTGAAGGCGATTAATATTCGTCAGATAGATAGACAACACATGGGTTTCTTCGCCGCTCTCAGCGCCAGTTACACTGTACCTCCATTCCAGTGTGTAGGAATATAGAAACTGTGTTTCTTCGTTTCGTTTACTCATCCCGTAGGTATAGTCTAGACTTAACAAAGGCTTGAATGAAGTGTTGAGTTGCTGAAGCATCTACCTGGTCACACCCCCGAAGCTCCACATTGCGCGCTTAGAGATATGAACCTTCAACCCCCTCACAGCCATCACCTCCATCACGCACTTTCCAGCTTTCTGTTCAACTGGAAATCTTCTTCTTTGTGCGTCTGCTTGCGAGACAGTGTACTATGTCGTGCATGTCCACATGAGGAGTTTCGAGCAGATACGGTCAAGTAGCACACAGTCGTTGATAGTCGCGACGGCACGTCAATGCATTGATGTGATGCTGCATTATACGGTTTGGAGCGAAGGGCGAAGAGGACGAGAAACATTGTGTACATATGTACCGTCTAGTTATATGCAGCTGTAGGATATACAGGGCTCAGCAAGATCAGGTTGATCATGCGGGTGGAAGATATGCGCAGCAAACCTGCAATTGCCTGTTGGTACATCACGTAGGTATCTCTCTTATCCTACTGGGTACCGCGGCGCTTGAAGATGTCGGAGTAGATGAGGGACGTGGGGGATCCGCGGAGTTGTTGGATGTACTCAGTGTTGTTGGATGTTGTAACCTGTGCTGTAGATGGTAGAAGACCTTCCATGTTCTTACATTGGCTTGGGAACAGAGAGGATTGGTCAGAACTTGTTTGGTATTGGGGTTGTGTTGGGTTACAATTCAGTGACTGAAATAGCAGCTACGGATGGCGATGGGAGTGGACTTGAATAGTGTGGATGGACTGTTGTTTGCGTTGATATTGATGTTAGGGTTTGTTCGGTTCGAAACCGAGCAGAAGCGAAATACGCATAATTGCTGTAAGCACTTGGTGCCTATACCGTACAGTTTCTTTGCCTTGTATGATGATACATGCAGATACATCAGTAAATGCTTTTTCCATTCTTAGTGAAGGTGTAGGAGGGGTTATCCATGTGCCGAATACTGAGGAAACGGTAAATACCGGTCATGATAATGTTGACATTCGGGGAAGAAAGGTTCACATCCGACTCGGCCACGAGTCCTAAACTTGTATGAAGTAGTGGTTTTTCTTTCAGGGCATACTCTGGCCAGATGTTGAAACGAAACTTGTTCCACGATTCACAACTCTTCGAGTGTAAGCGACGAGTGCACTTCTAGTCTCCGCAAATTTTACTATGGCCATGTGAACATATCTCCATATCTTGCACAGCCTTCATCTGTAGCACAATCCTCGCTTACAGCGCCTATCCTGTTCGTTTCCCACCTAATCAACTACTTCGACTGTATGCAAACAAGGATTGAGGATTGTAAACGACCATCCGCCACACGCATTTAATTCACTCGAGTACATATCTAAGGCCACCAGCCTCGGCGCTAACCTCGCATATTACACGCGGACGCCTAAATCACCCATGCTCCACAAGAAATCGACAAGCCCTGTCCTTGACCTTAAGCTAATGTGATCGCCTCGTTCATCCATCCATCCTGCAAATTTCCGGTGAAGAACTTCGTCAGCATCACGTTGATGCTACACCAGGGGGTGGGACATACCACGTTTTTGCGCTCAATCATGGCTCAACCTAGGTATTCATCAGAAATGCACCTTGAGCCCTGTTCTTTCGCCTGTTCACGGTAAACCGCCGGACAAGGCGAGAGACTGTGATCGCGCTTTTGCCCATGATGCTAGGGGCGTTAGTAGCTACAAAGATGTGCAATGCATTTCACCGGAATACCAGTAGCCCGTAGGTATGACATCGTATGCCTGTTGCTCATTGCAGCATATTACAAGGCTCAATGATCTGACACCTAATGATCCTGCCTTCTCTCAACATGCCATATTCCGGAAACTCCGTCATGTTGACCCAGTTTACGCGCCCAATACGCCCATTTCACGGGGCTCATCAGCCGACGAGTTCGGATGTCCCACTGAATCCGTACTGTTGTCCGTTTGAACAATATGGGTCCACCAAAGGTTAGTCGTACCTAACGATGGTTCAATCGACACAGTCGGGTGAAATTCGGAAGATTCGAATGATTTGGTGGGATGGTGTGGAGACTGGGGGCTTGGAAACTCATGGCTCGGGGCTTCATGTCTATGATATATTGGATTCCCAAAGTCCTGGTTGGGGGGATGTGGAGGGTTCGAGAAGGATTCTAGCGAGAGAGACTTGGATTGTTGGTCGGGAGCCTGAGAGTTGGTGTTGTCACGTCAGTGATTCGTAATTATCGAGTAAGTGATGAATTTTGAGAAGGATGATGATCATAGCAATTCTAAGCGCTTGTAGTTGTTCCGGGCTTGTGTAATCTCAACTCCCGATGGAAGGTTACATAGACTGGTGTAGGTACTCTGTACAGAAATGCGGATTGTCCACACAAACAGCCTATATCAAGATGTACCTACGCCGCATGGCAATCAAAATGATCGAAAGTGTGGTAACCACGCAGCCTCTAACGAAGAAGACTCTTCTCGAACATCAGCACATGCTAGAGTCGGCATGGGGCAAAGGATCATACGCAGCAAGCGCGTATGATGTGGTTTACCCGATAGACACCTTGTTTCTCTGACTCTCAATCTCACCACCAGAAATTATAAGGCAATTGGGCGTTCAATTAGTGTTCTTCAGATGGTGAGGTTCATGTGTGTGTCTATAGTGTAGTGGTGTAAGAATGCTACTAAGACATGGCAATCGCTTTGTATAGACTCTCTAAATGCGCCACAAAAGACTTAGGCGACGTGGTCCTGACGCGGTTACCGCCTCGGTTGTAGATACATACTATGTATATTGACAATTGAGAAGAGATGACGAGGCCCATGTGCTCAACTTGGCGACGAGGAGAATAACTAGGTGAGATGGATCGCATCATGGGTCACACCCAGTGGACTTATACGACGACAGATGAAATTATACTCCTAGGTACCATTATGTTCACACTACATGCCGGAAGCATGCCAATTACAAATCGAGTGATTGGATTGTATACAGGTACTTGCCAGAACAACAAATAAAATGCGACCCGGGCAGAAGGAATACTCCGATACCACAGTCAGACTCGACTGATAGGATGAGAACGAACATCCAGATGCAGGAATTCATCGTTTCTCGAAATTTCATGGAAAGTTACTCGGTCATTATAGTTTCGGCTGTAGTGCTTGGCGCTTCACCGAGTTCTGACAGTTCATCTGAGCGTGTTAGATGAATTTTTTGGGGTCTATGAGGTTTACAGATCAGGAGAGTACGAGAGAATCCACTGAACGGGTGTGGTTCACCAGATATGATTCGATACGAGTATGTCATGTGATCTATATTACTCCCCGCTGCGCCGACTGACGGCCAACATCACCACTTCCGCCCCACCATCCCCAGACAGCTCGGCACCTGGACACCTCCGCGACACATTCCATCCTAATCCGCCGTCTAATATCGATTCCCCTTTGCCTGTCGCAGACGTCGACCTCCATCCTCGCCGTACCATCGTTCTGGTGACATCGTCTCCTCCGCTAGTCTGCGCCTGCCATCCCCAAGAGCTCCTGGACACCTCCGCAACCCCCCCCAAGCCCTCGAGGCTTTGTGATATTATTCTCTGCTTTCTACAGCTTTGAGATCCACCCGGCCCTCGTCTATCGAATCCCTAAGCTCTGTATGCCTCGACGGGTACTCTAAGATACTGCCGCTGCTCATTGACTATCTTCCATGGGCGAACGACCGCCGACCGGAACTCCTACCCGTGAGACAGAATTGATCTCCTAGGCCACTTCAATGCTGATATTTAACTGTATAGGAGTCCGGACTCCACCTAACGACGCCCGTCGTAACGTGTCAACTGCTGCCTCTCCTCGCCCCCGAGCAAAGGGTTCGATACCATCCGATTTGTTCGAATGCCTTGTCCTCTAATAACTCGTTTTAGACAGTGGAAATACTCTTTGCCGTAATATTACAATCTATGGGTGGTGTAGATTTGAAGGGAAGGGTACGCTCGTCACTGAAACCCTCGACTTCTAGATACTGACGTTGGATGAAGGATGTGCCTTCAATCATGACCCCCAAAGCCAGAAGACCAATGGCAGGTCAGTGTTTGCCTCAAACAATATTTTCGAACATAATATTAAGTCATATAATTCTAGTCTTGGACGAGGAAAGTTCAATGTGGAATCTCCTTCTTTCACACCTCAGACACCCCCAAGAAATGTAATGTCTCCTAAAGCAGCCGATGCAGCTCCATTCACTCCGAAAGGTTCTTCGCCACATATCTTGTATTTCTTCCCAGTGGCTAATGCGCAAAACCAGGCGCCGCTCCACCCCCGGTTCAGCCCAACTTTCATGATGCTGTGAGCAAGTGAGTTGCATGGACGAGAATCTCCCGCGTGAGTCTGACATGAAGGCAGCTACAACATGCAACAAGTTACTGATCACACCGCATACACTCAAAACATGCATCATGGCTTCGAGAACTTGGGTTTGACTGATAATGTATATTGTAATCTTCCTCCATTGAGGGTTGAGGCTCACTTGAAAGACTACCGCAGCAGCCATCAATCCATACGCCGACTACACGCCCAGTATCACTGCGAGTGGTCAAGTAAACCCCTATGTGCAGGGACATGGTGACATCTTTTACACCCCCGCTACAGCTTATTCTATGCCCGTAAGATCTACCACCCTCAAAGTCTAATCAATGTTGATCATTAACAAGTATCCCAGCTGAACTACCACCTCTATGCGCCATCAGCTCCGTTTCCGCAGAAACTTCTCCCATATCAAAGGACTGCCTACAGCTTTTTCATGTCCGATAATGTGCGCGAGGAACTTCAGCGAAAGCAAGAGGCAACCCTGCAAAGATTGGAGGCATCTAGTCTCCCTCTCCAAATTAATGAGTATACTCAACTTGTTCCACTTGATCCAGGGAATAGGGGAACGGCTCCCACATTTGGGTACCCTAGCTGGATTTACAAAGCTCTCTCTAATGATGATGGTAATTATTATGCTCTGCGGCGGATAGAAGGTTAGTTTGATCAAATGTGACGTGTTACCTTTGAAGCACGGTTGACATCATACAGGGTTTCGGTTATCAAATGAGAGCGACATTCGGGTCGTACAGCGGTGGAAAAAGGTTCATTCCGCGAGTATGGTCACTATACATAATGCATGGACGACGACAAAGTTTGGAGATAGCTGTATGTTTCTCTACTCGTAGGGGACGCAAATGCTGATGAGACCGCAGCTATTGTCTTTGTCTACGACTATCACCCATTGAGCAAAACGCTTGCAGATGCACATTTTGGACAAACCCCACTATTCAGCCATGCACCTCCGGAAACTGTCCTATGGAGCTACGTAACCCAGATGACTAATGCACTACGGGCTATACATGGGACTGGATTAGCTGCTCGTTGTATTGACATCTCCAAAGTTCTGTTTACCAGCAAAATGAGGTCAACTCCCTACGTCAGTCGCTCGAGCAATAGCTAATCCATTGCATAGGATAAGATTGAGTTGTTGTGGGATACTTGATGTTCTCCGCCCCGAGCAACGCCCCATAACGGACGTTCAAGCGGAAGATTTTACGTCGCTTGGCAAAATGATCTTAATCTTAGCGTGCCATAACCCTATGGCCATGCACAACTTTGCCAAGAACATTGACTATGTTGCAAAGACGTATTCAAATGGGTTCCGGGATGTGGTGTACAAGCTATGCACCGGAGGCATCAAAACCACCAGCGAGCTGACGGTAGCTGTGGCCGACCAGACATTTAACAGTTTGGATTCGGCTCTTCACTACAATGATGGTCTAGAAAACCAACTCAAAGGCGCGCTGGAGAACGGTCGGCTTGTTAGGTTGCTGTGCAAGTTGGGTTTCATCAACGAACGGCCCGAGTACGACATGGAGCCAAGATGGAGCGAAACGGGCGACAGATACTGCTTAAAGTTGTTCCGAGACTACATATTCCATTCCGTGGACGGTGACAACCAGCCTGTCGTGGACCTGGCGCATGTAATCACATGCCTTAACAAACTGGATGCCGGGATTGACGAAAAGGTCATGCTGACCTCGAGAGATAGCAACAACTGTTTTATCATCTCGTACAGGGACGTGAGTAATTTATCCCCTTTTGCGATTGTTCTAGTCGGTGGCTGATCTGAGTAAAGCTGAAACGATCCATTGAGAGCGCATTTCAAGAGCTTCTAAAGCCACCGAATCAGACCCGTCGGTAGACGTGCAAACATCCCGGCCGTTTTATCCTTCTTGTACCCTCCTGTCACGTTATCTCTGGTTAATCCAACGAGTTGGAATCCTTTACCTTCGCTTAGACCGACTTGTCCTCCTTCCCCTCTGATGCACATTTATACCCCTCCGCTATGTTGGCCTTCCAACATTCATACGTTATGAAGCGGTACTCGGCCGCTGTTTTCACATTGTCCAGTGACTTTCTTCATCAAAAGTACCGCCAAGCGGTCAGCTTTTTGATAACTCTTGTTTCGTCACCTCTTATTGAGGTCTTGTCTACCTGTGCCTTGGGGTTCTCATCCCACTGCGACACTCATTCTCCTTTCCGCAATGGTAGACGGTAATTTTGTCATGGTTGATGGACTTGGTATGTTGTTTACGAATTATTGAGTGTGTGAATATCTTGTGGTAGTACATAGATATTGGAGCTGGGTTTCATGATACATGTAATGTGTGTTGAGTAGTCAAGAACTGTAATTTGTACCAGTAGGCGGTATCGGTGAATAGATTTGATGTAACTTAATACAAGACGGATCAAGTTCAGCAGTCAACACCACTCGAGTCCCATGCGCAGCCTTGCCTGAGCCCTGCAGCCTTGCACCTCACCCACGTCATGCACTACCAGCTCACCTCCGTGTTCAACACTTTCAACTCCACACCACCGCATCGCCTATATCCCCAACTCCTTCTTTATACCCTTTATCTCTCCTCCGCCTACCTTTCGCCATGGTACCCCACCCCTTCCTTCCCGTACAACCCACCTAACACCCCAAGGCCTCCGAAGCCCGCCTCTACACCTTCTCGACCTCTACTCGCGGCTGCCTGAAGAATCTCCGTATGTCGACAATCCGGAAACCGCACCCCATCGCCCGCATTTTTACCATCGATAAGACCACGTACGAGATCACACCGGAATCCGATGACGAGTACACGAGCTTGGAGGATATTGTCGATGAGCTCCCAGATCATGTTCCGAGATTCGTGCTTCTGAGTTATCCGGTCACAAAGCCTGATGGGCGGAAGGCGACGCCGTATGTGTTGGTGGCTTGGGTGAGTGATGGTGTTCTTGGTGGTGAGAGAGGGCTCGGAAATGCTAATCAAAGGTGAGGGTTAGATGCCGGTGACGACGGGGCCTGCGTTGAGGATGTTGTATGCTGGTGCAAAGGAGTTGATGAGGAACACTGCCGAGGTGTCAAGAGTTATTGATGCAACCACGGAGGATGATGTATTAGGGCTTGAAGAGGTGCTGAAGGCTTTGTGATTTTGATTAGCAGTTGGGGGGAATGTTGATGTTAGATGGGAATTGGGGAGATGGGGGCTGTGGGTGAGGTATATCCAATGTGGTTCATAATAATCAATCGCTTATAATAAACAACATTCAGTTGTACTCTTACAGTGTCAACACGTTATGCAAACGCCTTTTAAACATGACCCTTCGCTCGAAAACATCAAATAAACAACCAAAAGAGAGTACTCTAACAGCCATTTAACGCCACCCTGACAGCCTTCTCCAAACACAGCAAATAGTTCAAGATATCCTTCTCTTCACAACCTGCCCATACTTAATGCCCATCCCATATGTTCAGAATGTACCCAAGTTCAACCTATCAACAACCTCAATACTGAAATCCGCCAGCAGGATGACCAAAAAGTTCCTCGAACTCTTTCACCGACATCTGAGGACCCTCCGTGTCAACATCCATCGGCGCGAATGCCCTGTTTTGCATATCCCTGTTAGCTGGGAAAATGTATCCGGGGTTTCCAGCCATCGGTTTTTTCGGGGCCTTGGGTTTCTTCTTTGCGCCCGAGAACTTCGCCGTCTCAGTCACACCAAACACCACCTGGCACCATTCCTCACCATCCGAGTAATCATCAATCTTCTCTTGCTCCAAAACGAGCTGATACGCTTGCCGGTTTGATTCACGGACATTGTGGGCACTACCCTTCAACTTGTCCTTGGCTCCAATTGACAAAATGGCCTCTGCCTGGGCGACGCGGATACCGGTGAATCGGGAGCCTCCCCAGCCTGGATCAGGAGCCTTCGTGGCAATAAGGTGCTTTGCCATTTCGGTGGAAAGCTGGGCGGGTTTGACGCCGAGACTGGTCTTGCCCTTGCGGACATTGGTGAGCCAGAGTTGGGTGGAAAGTTTCTCGACGACATTGGTGTTGTAGCCCTGGTAGTATGGGTCGTCGTTGAGGCGTTTGCAGAACCGGCGGAAACAGTTGTCGATCTTCTCGGAGAGACAGAGACGATTCGGCTCGGTCTTGGAGGTGCGAGGCTCGGTCACAATCTCAACCCGGGGGAAGGAACGGAGCATCCCGAAGCGGATGAGTTGCCCAATGTCGATGAGGTGCTCGAAACACTCGACATGGAAGTAGCCGGCGCAGAAGAAGGGATCATTGGTAAACTTGATTTTGCGGGGGAGACGGCCCCAGACTTCTTCGATGGCGATGCGGAATTGACCCTCACGGATGGTACGCTTGTCCGGAGATGCGAGACAGCATTTCGAACGGCAGGTCGTGTGGTGCATGTCCGTGTATCGGGTGCCAGAGTAAACACATCGTTTCTCGAGTCTGAAGAGAAGATTTTTGCCGAGTGGGTGGGTTTTGATAAAGTCTTGAAGATCGTCAATGGTGAAAACGATGTCGTTCCAGAGCCAGCCTCGAGCGTCGCGTCTGAACTTTCCATGAGTGCCGTGGTCAGGGAGAGATTCGTATTGGAGATAAGACACTGTCTTATTATGAGAATTCGGCACATTGAAAGTTGCCGTTGCTTGGGCTGGAGGTCCGTTATAGGGCTGGGGCATATAGTCCGGAATGGGTGGACCTGGCATATAAAATGGAGCTACAAACACATCAGATTTGCCAGCGCCGTTCCTGGAAGACGATGGCCCTCGACTGTGACCATTCTTTGTAGAACGGGCGACTTTGTTTGACCGCTTCGTCTTGGTCTTGAACTTGGATCCTGAGGGCGACTTTCTATGCGTATACTCGTCATCGCTCGACTCGATATCTGACCCCTCGTATTCGGAACACGAAGAATCAACGTCCTCCTCTTCTATATCATCTTGCTCAAATTCATGACGAGAGCGCTTCGAGTTCGTGCGCTGATGGTGGACTGGTTGTGAGGGCTGAGCGGATTGTTGTTGTCCCATGAGATTCTGGTAGACAGACTCGGGCTGGAGTGCTGGCATGTTGCTACTCAGCAGAGAAGGATCAACACTGTTCATGTCGAAACCCTGAGGTGGAACGGAGTATCCGCCGCAAAACTCCGAGAGCTTACGCATGTCGGGTTCGTTGTCAAGGAATGAGGGGTTGGAGTTGGCTGTAGGGTTCCAAGGAGTGTTGTATTTGGTGTTTCCTTGGGCGTCAAAAACCTGAGGGTTCAAGATCTGGTTGACTGAGGAATTTACAGCTTCTTGTGCGTAGATGGGGGCGTAGAGGGGTTGAGTCTGTAAGGTAGATGGCGTTGTCTTTGGAGTCGAAATCTTGAGCTCGTTCAGGCCGTATGCTCCCATGCTCGCGAGTGGAGCAGTGGAGGTATCCTGTGGGTTTGCTGAAACCTGCAAGCGGTCGGTTCCCGAAGTGATATTTTCCAAAGTTGAGAGAGTTGTGGAGAATGTTGATGCGAACAGTGCTTCCAAATCGAAGTCAGGGGACGCACTATAAGCACCAAGCTCCGCAGGCAGATCTGATCGCTTGGTCTCCATGTTGCTTATTGAATGTAACGTTGTGCAAGAACTGTTCCCCAAAAGGTGCTTCCTTGAATGTTGAGGAATATTGAATGAGTCAGGGAGATGTTGAGGATGGGACGATGAGTGATGGTTAGTGATGTATTATAACGGACGAAATAACTGGTTCAGATTGCAAGTCGGTGGAAAGAACAACTTCAAGACCAAAGTGCTTCGATCTTACGAGATATAACCGGCGTACTAATGAGTAAAGGCGACTGTTGAGTGGAAAACCCCTCCGGTTAGATGTCAAGATATTTCCTTCTCAGGCAAGGTCAAGTTGAATGCTCTGTTAGTTCGTGACAAGGCCAAGATGGCGCTCGTATCTGGAATTTCTGTTTTGTGGTGTATAGGGAGTCAAGAGACTCTCACGACACGTTAGTTATAAACTTGGATTAGAGACTTCCGGGGGGTATTCACGTATTCCACCTGAACAGACCTGGAAACGCGTGTTTCAGCGGGTAATATGTTAACATGAGGCGGATAAGGGTTCAAATAAGTACTTGTAGGAGACATTGAAAGAGACGTTCATTCTCAGACAACCATTCCAACAAAGGCATTCGCACCAAGGGCCCTGGCTGCGACACCCACGGTTACGATGGAACCCGTATCGGCCCCTAACAGTCGATATCTTCCACCTTTACACTCCATCGTTTTGGATGTAAGTTACCGTCGAGGAGTTCGCGGGTAACAGTCCTGAGGCCGGAGACTGATGTCTGGTAAACATGGGACGGGTTGCGTGGGAAACAACCCTTGAATGGCAATCCATGCTGTGGTGGCTTTGTGGCGCACATCAAGAGACAAAGGGAACCCGTGCATAGCGACACTGCGACTTTGTCATTGAACTTGAACTTTCACTGCGTAAGCAATAATGGATACCACACAAGGACTAATGCGTGCCTCTTGATCTATGTTGGAGCTGTCATTCCAGGCCACATCGCGATGTTGGGCGACCAAGTACGTGCCAGATGTTCGCTTTCATTGTACTCAGCAATTGTGGCTCCACATGATTCGGTTGGAATCGATAGCAAGGTCTGAGAAATGTGTAGGCGAAAAGACTGGGGAACGACCTGAGAGGTTGGGTCAATCTTCGATTCAATGATGCGCATCTGCGCATTTAGGGGCCTCGTATTGTTTGGCAACCAATATTAGTAGAAACCCGCACGTCCAAAGCTAGTCGAGCCTCAAACAGTCCTAATACCAAATTTTCTGCAGTATCTCATATCCCATTTGTTAGGGGTGACTGGGCGTCAACACCAGATGACCACGCGGTTTCTGTGACGTGATTGTAGAATGACTCCAGTTCCTGCCAGGAGTCTAGATAATCCAATTACAATGATATAATTGACCGTAGTATATTTTTGTCGCTACTCTATTCATCACCATCACCTTCATCGCCGTCATCGTCATCATCGAGGAGCTCCACAATCAGATTAGCGCTGCCTCGAAGCGTCTCCCCTATTGTGGCATCATCAGGTGTATAAAACTTCCTCGGGAAGGTTTCCACCAACCGGAACCCATACTCGTGAGTATAGTTCTTCGGTTCCTCCCCACCGGCGTTCTCATCATCCACACTCAAGCACTCAACAAATGCATACACCTCCTCCATGGGCGTTTCCTTGCTAAATTTCCGAATGATCCTCTTCTCATCCGGGGTCCTGATACTAATGCGTAGCGCATTGGCAGCTGGCTCTTCCTGCAACCTCGCCTTTCTCCATCTCCTCCATTGCTCTCTCTTCTCCTCCAATTCTTCTGCCTCACGCTGTTTACGTTCCGCCTCTTCGCGCTCCCGCCTTTCTCGCTCCGCTGCCTCCCGTTCTCGTTGTGACCGCTCGCGATCCGAACGAAGGGAGTCCTCATATGCTCTTCGCTGCGCTTCCACCAATGCACGGGATTCCTCTTGTGCTGCCCTCTGGGCCCTGACGGTATCCAAGCTTTGGTCATGGACGTTGATTGCGGATTGTAGTTTCCGGACAAATGTACCGGCCTCAACAAACCCAGCAATTCGCGTAATGACACTCATGCCCTGTGAGCTCTGTGCAGAAGTCGCTCCAGGTGCAAACGCAATCAATGCAGCAAATGGATATTTGGTACAGTTTAACGCGGTGGAAACTTGGTAGGCTTCGGATTCCTGAACGCTGCCACCCCAGAGAATGAGGTTATTCTCCTGAATCAAATTGACAACTTCCGGGGATGTGAGCGTACGCAGGTTGAAGGCGGCGGTGTCGTCATGCTCATCAGATTCGAGGATGACAAGGAGGAACCGGAGCTGAGATTTTGCGGTGTCAAGAGCTTCAGCGTAACTACCCTCAAGCCACGGGAGTTTTGGACTGCCGGTATTCTCTTCTTCAAAAGTGCGGATAAACCGAGCGGCGGTGTCTCGCGGATTCTGTGAGCGTCGGACTGGAGTGGAGGCCGTGTTGCGGTTCAGGCCCCGGAGTCGTGGGAGGAATGGGAAGAGCATGTAGAAGAGACCGAGGATGGAGCCCGTGAGTCGCCATAAGAAGGACAAAGGGTACAAAAGGACGGTAAGGAGCATTGGAGCGCGACGAGAGGGGGAATTTGGTTGTGGAACTATGCGGGGCGCGGGCCTGAGGTTACGACGGAGGGCGGAATTGACTGGCGTAGCGGTTGAGGCCAGTCTGCGGGCTCGGGCATCTTCGGCCTGGACGGCAGCGGCGGCGGTAGCATCGGTGGTGGTAAAGCCCCCTTCAAAGAACCGGTTAACAGCTACCTGGAGAGACAGACATCATGTGTGAGCCAATGCCGGCCGGCGGAGGTGAAGGCGGAGATGTGGACAGGTAGCTCACCTCTACATTCCACTGTGCCTGGCGAAGCTGTTGGATAGCTGGGGTAACGCCTTGGTCGGTGACAGAGATGTACTGCTGAACGTCCGAGCGCTCAGCATCGGTGAGAGAGCTGAGTGGATCAGAGTCGGCCATGTGGAGATGGGTGGTGACGGAGGAGGAGGAGGAGCGAGGTGCATGGTCATGGTCTCTGGAACATTGAGAACACAGTATAGCACTCGATAAAGTGTGCTTGAGCCGCCAACGTCACCACGAGAGATCTGTGGCCCCATGGCGGACAGGAACCGGCAATAAAACGAGAATCAAAGCAATTAAACTTCTCCAAACTACATTCTAACTGACGCAAAAGGGATCCTCCCAACAACTAGTACTGATACAACATCGACACTCCTAATCTGAGCGTGCTATCGAGTTTCAAGCGCTGCTAAACCCTCCACCGTATACGTCATCCATACATAAAAAAAATGCTTTTACAAGCGATATCAAAAAGACTATTATCACAGCAAACGGTACCTGGAAATTTAGCACAAAAGGGGATAGAGAACCTACGTGGCAGAGTAATATGTTACGATGACCAAGAGAATCCGTCCAGAACAAAGTTCAGTTTTCGATATTCCAACGCCAATAACGCCAAAGTTAAAGTGGGGCAACAAGATGGTGCACCGATTCGAAACCCATAAGGTGTGGTGGGGAAGAGGTTGGTAACGATGGGGGAGTTAGTTACGGGGAGTCTGTGATGTTGGATTTACAAGCGTTCGGTGGCCTTGCTAGATATGGATGAGTTAATCGGAACGAGGGCGTTTGGAAACTAGAGCGGTGTCAGACGTATTCCTAAACATAACCATACATAAGGCGACTAACGTTTGTCATAATTTTCAAAAGCATCATCGTCAAGCTCGTCAATTTCTCTGGACCGCTTTTGAGGAGTGGTGCGTCCAGGAGATGCAACGTCTTGAGTCCGAGTTTCCACATCCTCAGAATCATCATTCAAAAACTCATCATCGTCATCATCAAGCAGCTCCGGAAATGGAGGATCAACAGAGTCGATCAGATCATCGGTGGGTGTCTCCAGAGTGGAGACAGTTCCCGGAGACACATGAGACGCCTGAATGTCGGGACCACTATCGATATTGAGCGAGACATCATGTGCCTCAGTTTCAAAGTCATAGGGATTCTCCAAGTTCAGGCTCTCATGACTTTCATGGACCTCCGCTTCTCTTTCGCTGTCATGTTCATAGTCTTGCTGCTCTTCCTCCCCCTCGTCCTCTTGCACAGCAGACTGAAGTTCAATGTAGCTTTCGGTGTATACATCGCCAGCGTCATTGATCTCAGTGGCGACTTCGTGATAAAACTCTTCCTGTTGATAATCACCCGCTTCGGCGTCTTCGTCACCGCCATCAAAGACAGGTATGGCAGATGGCTGTTCACTGTTTGGATTCGCTTCATCGGTATCCACTGTGGGGTTCTCGCCGCTATTGGGAGAGTCGTGGCTTCTTTTAAGTGTATCTTTTGCATCTGTTTGGTATTAGTCATGTGTTCAACCATTGACGATCAGATCATGACTCACCATTAATACCACTACCATCACTATTGTGAGCACCAGTGGGTTCAGCATTCTCGGAATGAACCTCATCAGCCTCTTCATCCTCAATCAAATCATCATCAGCTGTGGTGGAAAGTTCTGCCCGCACAGGGCCTTCAGGATTGTTTATCTCACGATCACTGTGGGGTGTTGTCTCCACCGCTGCTGGGCCGGGTTCGTGAGAATCTTTGGGAATGGCAATATCCGGTTCGTCGACGTGTTCCGGTGAATCGCCATCCTGTTGGTTTTCCGAGTGAGCTGGATCCTCAGCAACCGCGGCTGTTTTAGCTTGAACCGGACGCTCCTCTCCTGTCAGATCAATATTTTCTTCAACAAACACAGCTTCCTCTTCATCAAACGGCTCAGAATATTCGAGATCGGGATATTTGGAATGCATTTTCCGCAAGTAATCCCCAAATCCCATCCCTTCTTCCAGCATGGTGGTCATGAGGTTCATGAAACCGGAGAAGCTGGGTTGCGGGTAAAGATCCATTTCCAAAGGATAGGCAACTTCCAGTCCATCACGCCGACATAATGCGCTGTAGGTGTCGAGAATCTGTCGTAGGGAGAAGGAATGACAGGCCCCATTATGCTATGCTGGGTTAGTATTAAAGCCGACATCTGGAAGAATATAAACATACCTCTCCAATTGTCATCCCAAGCTTCCCGATGTGCATGACAAGTTCATCATCCTTCCCCACAGATTCTCCAAGAACTCCGCGCAAACGAGCAAAGACCTCAATGAGATTTCCATCACATAATTCGGCGTGTTCCAAAAAGTAATCTTTCGGTAAATCTTGATAAGCAGCGAAGGCATCGTCCTCAGACCAGATGCTGGGTGGGCAGAAAAGTGAGACTTGATTGTCTTCATAGTTGACAATAACTGGAGGCGGATAGTTGTAATTATCGACATCGTCATCACTAGAGGCTACTGATTCCTCATGCGTAGAGGCTACGATAGGCGATTCAGGTTTCGATGCTTCAGCTGTGCCAAGTAGTGATTCGTTCTTCATAGTTGTGGATGATTGATCGCTTAAAACATCTTCAATCGCAGCTTCTTGGGTTAGTTCTTCCTCTGTTTGGGGATCAAACTGCTGAATTGACGGCGAGGCGGTTCCATCTGCGATATCTTGAGTATCATCCACGCCTTGGTCAGTAGTATCAACTTGAGTTGCGGGGCCGTCGGCCGAGTTATGGCTTTCAAGGACTGTGGTGGGCTCCAAATGGGCTTCTTTAGTAGGAGAGGAGTGGTTTGATGGTTTCTGGTGTACTTCTTCTGCGGGAGTATCGTCAACCGCTGATTCGTGGGAAGGCTCTGTCGTGGGCGCGGGATCATTTTCCGGTTCCTCAGCGGTTTCCTGAGCGATTTGTTGGGGAGGTGAGGGGTCATTCTGGGCATTTCCAGGGTCTTCGTATTCCGCCTGTGCTACTTCTGTAGATTCTTCTGTTACTATTTCAACTATTGCGGGATGGTAATCTGTTGTCATATCGATCTCCTCGACCATTACTTCGCCGTATGGGTTCTGGTGAGCCTGTGATACTGACTGTGGTTCGCCGCTATGATCGTCGTCAACCATGGGAACATCTTCGCCGTCAGCTCCCATCATGTCCACTTCAACCGTGTGCTGGTCTTCCTCCATATAGTCCACATCAACATCCACATCAACATCCACAAACGACTCAGTCTGATAGCTATCATCCACCATCGCATCCGCGTCTACGTCCATCATCTCTTCGTTCATGGCAATCACCGAGCCACTGTCAAACATGTTTGCTGATGCCGGGTCCATCATGAAGGTGTCCATGGGTGTTTGCCACGATTGGGAAAGGGGATTGGCAGGTTGTGGAGAAGGGCGCGTGGCCTCAGCCTGAGCTTGACGCGTTCCGTTGGGCGCAAGCGCTGGTCGATCTTTCACTGGAGAAGAAGATATTGGCGATCAGATTTCCAGAGAAAGAGTACAGAGCCGATGATGGAGCGGTCTGGGGCGAAGCGAATAAAGGGCGACCAGGATGGGTGAGGAGTTGACGAAGCAGTGGAAATACGGTTTGAGTTGGGCCCGGGCGCGGGGACAGTTCGTGGTGACGTGAGAACGATAACGTTAAAGGAGCCGAGAGAGTAGAAATGAGAGAGGGCGGGATACGGGAGAATGTCGAGCGGTTGAGCGAAATGGTTCAGTGGTGATGGTGGGCGCAGGAAAACTGACGAAGCGGGCTGACTAAGCAACACGAAGCACGACCACAACTAGAGTGCCTGCCAGCATCTGTCCCAGCTCACAAGTCATGCTAGACACACGGTGCTAATAAAGTTTGCATAGAAGCTTATCAAGATAGGACAACCTTAATACTTAAACATAACTATAACTATTCCTAACCAGTAAAAGATAACCCAAACGACCCATTATCGCAGCACACAAACTCAAGCAATAATCGATTAAGGCACCCAACGACTACTTCCCACACCTTATTAATCCTCCAAAAACTGCAACCAGTAATCAACTAGGAGAAATAGCTTAAAAAAACATGAATACAGCAAGCAAAACACCAAGGATGTGGCCGAGACCCGGGTGCTGGATAGGAGCTCCAGATCCTGGAATAAAAGGAACTACACTGCTTGACGCAGAAGAGGGCGTAGCCGTTGTCTGAACCTTAGACGAGGATGGTGGCTCTTCGGTGATGGATATCATTTTGGTCGGATTAGTCGTTGTGATGCAAGTAGTGACATATGTTGTCGTCGGAGTACAGTCGGCACATGGCTTTGTGATAATAGTACTCTTCGTTAAAATGATCGTGTGGGGTGGTGGCGAGTGCGGCTTGGTTGGATGGGGGTTATGAGTTGAAGGTCGGGGTGGATATGAAGTTTCGCATATCTCAGATGTTGTGGTCTTTGTGATTGTTTTCGTCTCAGTCCAGGTCCGGGTCTCCGACATGATTGTCGTTGGGACTGGAATGCATGTCGTGGTCGTAATCGTCTTGGTCGTTGTTTTCGGTGGGTGTGAGTGAGATGGTTTGGGAGGATGAGAATGAGATGGTTTTGGCGGGTGGGAATGGGAAGGATTGGGTGGCTTCGAGGAAGAGGGTTTTGGGGGTCGAGAAGAGGATGGGATCGGTGTTTCGCAATCCGAAGAAGCAGGGGGATGGGAGGAAGAAGGCTTTGGGGGGTTTGAAGACGATGGCTTTGGCGGATATGATGACGGTTTCGGAGGGTGTGATGATGGCCCAGGCTTTTCAGAAGAAGGCTTCGGTGGACGAGGTGAAGGCTTATCCGGAGAAGCTTTGGGAGATGGAGAGTGAACAGGTGGAGGACTAGATGGCCCCGGATGATGAGGATGGCTCAATGATGGCTTAGGGCGCCCTTCGATGCCGTACCCATAGATACCGGCCTCCTGTCCGAGAGAAACGCCGAACAAGCCAATCACAACAAGAAGACTGACTTTGACCATTGTAGTTCTATCCAGAGATCAGTAAGTTGCTTGTGAATGATTGAGTGGCCTGTGCCTACCTCTGTGATACCAAATAGGATTGAATTTTCAATTAAACCGTGACGATGTGATCCAAACAATTGGCCTGTTGGTAAGAAAGCGATTGATGGGTGCTAATGAGTGGACCCTAGGAGCTGATGAAGGTGGTGTAGAGGTGAGGGAACAGCCAAACATTATATACCCCACCAGCACTGAGGAATAGGAGGAGGAGACGAATTTAGCACACAACTGACCATGTCATTCTCGACGAGTAATCTTTCCCATGATGTGACGCACTGATCTATTTATCTTGGTTTCCGCAGCTTCCCGAATGGAAAGATGGATGAACAACACTCAAGCTATGGGAGAGCTTCCCAAAGGCCCCGGGCTCACCGCTATCAGACAAACAACGTCCATAAACCTCCAGCATGCACTGCACGACATGAAATCCCCTACACTGGCATGCATATTAGCATACGAAAGTTCCTGGTATTCTTGGCCGCCACTTCTCCATCCATCCGCCCATTCCGTTTCGCCCAGCTTCTAGACCCATCAATGGCAAAGTTATGAAGAGTTAGGTATAGGAATAGAGCTTCTCAGGTCTTGCAATGGAACACAACGGATAGAAGAGTATTTATATCATCCATTCGTCTACCTTTGAAGATTTTCGAAGCGAGAGCAAGATCTTTGAGTTGAACGGTTTGATCATTCCGCGATCCTTTTCCCAATGCACTTAGCAGGTTTTGGGGCCCAGAATCTGATGGACTGCTTCCATGTGTAGATGTCAAGTAAGAGCAGCCCATGGAAGCGGAACTAGCGGAAGCAGAGAGGTCGTGATATGCCACAATCACAGAGCATGCAGCATGCAGCTCTGACGACAAAATGGCGCTGCCCAATCATGATTTCTCAGTTATCATTTGGTTACACCACATCCACACCTCAAGTGCTTTTGGATGACCGACAGCGAAATGAATCACTCCAGGACAGGAGACAGTCGCTGTGTACATAGCTGATGGTGATTCCAATGATTAAGTTGCTCATAATAACCAAAGATGTCTTGGATCGCCAAATTCATCGGTCCTCTGGGTACCAGTACATCGTGATGTTTCCACATGATGGATCAACTCCTTGGTCATTCAAGTTGGATCTGTGTTTTCACATAGTCTATGTGATAACCTGGACGTTCAATGTGCGCGTGGAAACCGTTGCTAACGATGTCGGTAAAACGAGGAGAGTGATAGCATTCAGGCTTTTTTTTCTGATATCTAGAGGTCATCATCCCAGTCCGAATCACTGTTCCAACCGTCCTGAAAAATGTCGACAATCTCATCCAAACCATTTAACAGGACTTCCCGTTCTTGAACTTTCACCGCCCGCCCAACCGATTTTTTCAGTTCCGTGATGTGCGATATGACAGACGTGGTGGTCATGAGCGCCGTGTCCATTCCACAAGTTGTTTCATTGAGGGGATCGGTTGGATTATGGGTTGGGAAGATGCCCGGGAAGCTGTCGACAATGGGGAACTCTAGAGAGGTGTGGAACCTAAAATAGGTCCAATCAGTGATCATGTGTGAAGTGTATCCGAAAAAGCAAATGGCCGCTTGCACTCCATTATGAGTAGATAGAATATAACATCGATTGTACTTACCGGTTTATGATTGGGTCACCTCTTTTTACTGATCCGGTAGCATCCGGGGAATCTAATCCTGGAGTTCTGGATCTGACGACGTCAATCTCTGAAAATGTGTGTGGCTTTTTACCTGGCCGAGAAGCTCCATTCCATGAACACTCAAACATTTCCATTGCTTGCACTGGATTTACTTGTGTAGGGTCACCATCCCCAGGCGCCCTGATCCCGAGAGAAAGAAGAGCGAGATTTCGCCCCGTTCCAGCCGTCATCAGCGATACAACATCATTCATGGTGTATCCTCCGGCGTCAGGTCTAAATCGTGCCTGGAGGGTGGCCGTCTCGAACGCAGCCGCCAACAAAGAGCTCGTATGCCACTGTGAGGTGCGATCTAGCAAGATGGATTGTGGTACTTTAACAGGCGGATATGCTAGTGGAACATAGACCGACGAAGACGCAACAACACGAGATAAAGTTTTGGCTAACGAGACCTGCCGTGTGAGTTGCGCTTCCTATATCCCCTGAATCAGTGAACCGTGGCGAATATGTGATGGATGCACAACATACCCTGCTAACTTGTTTTGTGTTTTCAATTCCCCACGTAAACAGCGCCGTTTTACCATACTCATCTCTTAGTTCTTCGACATATTCGGCTGTAAACCCCGCCCACCCATTATCCGCGCTCGTGATTAACTGTACACCTTGAAGCTGGTCGCATTCTTCCACAAACAACCTGAAATCCCGATCTAGCAGATCATGTTCATGGTTTAGGTGATGGAAAAGATCAGTTCCCAAGTCAAAACGTTCGAACGGTTGAAGTTTTGAGTCAAGTTCGTATTCAGTGAGCTGTATGGAGGAGCGCGGATGAAAATATACTCGGTTGTAATCGCTCCAGTAGCGGATGTCGGAAGTTTTGAGGGGCGAGGGGCTTAGGCCCTGCGATTAAGTTAGGACCCGTCTCAGGCCAACGTATTATCCAAACGTACTGCCTCAAGATCTTTTTGATACTGAATCATTTCTAACCGGGGTTCCATCTGAGTTGCTGTGGAGAAGTCCCTGTTCCCGTTGTTAGTATTAATATTTGAAACATGATCGCGGATGCTGACCTACCAGAGTACCTTTTCTGAAGGGCCATCGGGGTCTAGTTCTTCATACAATGAATTCACCTTTCGCATAGCGCCAAAACCACCTATATTGCAGACCGTTCTGATCAATATTTCGTTTGGGTATATTCCAGCATGATAATTCATGTCACACATACCTTTGAGATCATAAATAAGTGCACGAGGAGTAAACGTATCCACACCGTCAGCGCCTACGCCTGGGCGAAAGTTTACATTGTGGTCAACTGGACTACGTGTCTCTTCGTCGTATGTGAAGTAGGCTTCCTAGAGCGAAATGAGCGAAGCCGCGATGTGACATAGTGGCCATAGGAGCAGCAAACCTGAGCGTTCCAGAAGTGCGTGCCGACATAGTTAGCCTGGTGACCGAGCTGTATTGTAATGATCTCGTGCATGCTGTCTGGGTTGGAGGGAGGAGGGAGGAGGGAAGAGAGTGACTGGAGAGGCAAAACTCCACTGACGTTACCCCGCCACGAGGAGGGATGCGCGTGCGCAGTGACAGGTGACAGGTGATGATGGGGTGCAGGAGCGAGAGGTAAGTTATGGGTGATCTTGGATGCTCGAGTGATTTTTGGAGAACATGAGGACGACCTGGAGTTCTATCCAGGCAGAGGTCGGCCGCTCTCCTTCAGAGCGCCGCGTGGCTTCCATTAGGAGGTCCTGTCCGCTGCTTCGGAATCCCGCTCAGCGGTGAGCGGCAAGTTTTGCCCGCTCCGCCGTACAAAACCTCCATGGGCCTCCCACTCCTCTTCTCCTCTTCATCTTCTCTCGACCATTTGCTCCATCCTTGCCAACTTTTGCGCTCTTCTCATCTTGCTCTTGCTCATCAAACTGCCATCTTCGTTCATCGCAGCTTCATCCTTCACTACTTCCACCATGCCTCGCTCACTTCTTGTTTTGGCCGCCGCAGTTCTCTCTCTGTTGGACTCTACCTATGCTCAAGGTGCCGCCAAGCAGCGCCTCTGCTCGGAGGTCTGCTGGATTACTGACGTTGCGAACCATGACGCTTGTCAGAAGCGATGCTGGGCTGCCGAGGTGTGCCCCTCCAGCTTCACAAAACATTACAGTACACTGACGCTCTACTACGTACATCTAGAGACCCACCGATCACGAAGCAGAGGCTTGCGAGAACTGCATTGACGACTGTGCTGTCGAATACCTCGGGAAGAATCCATGCTTGGTTGTGTACACCGAGTGTCGGCGTGGCTGCTTTCACAAATAGTGGGATCTCCTAATGGACATGTTACTAAGCTTTTCTAACAACATCTGTGGAAGTACAGTTTCCCGACATTCATGCCTGGCTATACAAACCATAAAGCACGTCGAAGTATTGACGACTCGGAAGAGTCGGACGAGCCCTTTGCAAAGACACTTGCCTCTCACTCGCCGGAGCTTGAGGATCCATATGGACCTCCCGAGATTCACGCGCCAGGAGTCCCTACTGAATTCCGAAAGTTTCTTGCCGGGACCGACTATCCAGTTGGACGCGAAGTCTGCCAGATTGCTTGTCGTGTGAAGCTTCAGGACACCATTTTACACGATGATGTTGATGCCGAGGATTGTGTCGACTACTGCCTTGAAAATCCTGTATGTACTATCACCCCTTATTCCTGGCTATGAACTAACAGTTCAACAGACTCAGCGCGATCAAGAACTCCAGGTTGCTCTCGATTGCGGTAACAAATGCCCTTCCGAGGCTTCTGTTTTTACCAAACGTGACGTTGTCAACGCTGTCCAACCTGAGTCTGAGCCTTGTCTCAAGTCCTGCGCCACCGAGAAGTAAAGTTCCCCTCATCACTCACTTGTGGATTGTTTTCTAACTACGTTGTAGAATGAATGAACGAAAGGCCAGTGCGGCAGCTGCACCTCGCACAACCCGAACTCCGAAACAAAAGAGCACCAGCCTTGCTGGATACGCCAACAAAGCTCAGAAGACCGGCACACAGAAGTATGCTGGTTTGTCCAACAACACTGATTCCGTCCCTACGATCAGTCCAGGCAGCGGAGTTCGCAAGTCGCCTGTCGGACACGAGTCTTACGACGATGTCATCAGTGTAAAGAGCGCGGCCGCGATTTACTTCCAAAGCTCTCAGTTTTTTGTCCATGCTGTCTGCACTATGATTTGTGCTGCGGCCATTGGAATGTACATGATTTGAGTGTGAAGATGTGCTCTAACACGAGAAGTGATGATTGGTTGAAGTTGGTGTCGATATGCATTTCTTTCGACTGTGGTTGTTCTATTTAGTTATGCCTTGATGCCCTTTGCTTTGTCCGTAGTTTTGTTGGACATGGATACCTCGATTCCTTTTGTAATTACGCTTAACAATGAAAGTTGATGAATGGCTAAGTTGATATCCTGCCAAGACGCGAGCTGACGAATATTGAAAGACTTGATGGGTTCAGTGCCCCAGGTTGAGGAAAGTGGGGCCTTCCCCATCAGGTTGATGTCGGGATGTGGTATATAGTCGGCATTGATCGGTGGTTTCAACGATACAAGAGTGACATGCGAGAAAGCAGAAAGATTCAGAAGGCAGGACGACCAGGTGGAATGTTAATGCCTGACGTGAGCGTCGAAGTGTGGCGACCGGGAGCAAGGAACTGATGGTGGTGGAAGTGTAGCTGTTGTCGAGCAGGTTCAATAAGCTGGAAGAGGGAGAATGGATGTTGTAGAGTTAGCTTTAGATACCTCAAGACCTAGGCGTGAGTGCTGATGTGAGACTTTGGGATTTCAGGGCTTGCACGACGATGGGCGCACAAGCATGGCTTGATGCCCAACATGAATGATCTCTGCAAGGCATGAGCGATGGAAGAGGGAATTGAAGGAGCGCTGACAAGGTCAAAGAAGAAAACAGCGATCATGGCGTGAAGATGGAAAGAGGTTTCCAATGCCCTGTTGAGGAATAGTTTACGGAAGTTGGCGGATGTTTGCGAGGAGTTCGCTTCTGGAAGAGCATGGCCAGAAGCGTCGAGAATAGCAGCGGAGGCTTTTATCATCAGTTTCCGGTGACTGATTAAGGGCAGGACATCAAAAGCATCATGATGGCGGCGATGGGTGATCCGACTGGATAGTTGCATTGTCAGCACCCAAGGGACCAAGGCGCGGATGTGCTGTAACGAGGAGTCTGTCTCCTATATACAGCAATTCCCGGTAATCAGGTCCGTCGAATAACTAAGCTACTGGAGCTAGCCTGCTGGGCAGACGAGGAGCGGTTGCTGTTATCTGACAGATGCCGGCGGTGGTTTGCACGGGCATCCGGTCGGGTCGGACTCTTGGATGGCCGGAATCTCTGGCTGTTTGAGGGAAGAAACTCTTCTTTCAATGGAAACTCAGACTCTCCTATTTCAAACAAGCTCAGCCGTGGCTTGACAACGCCAGGCCATGTGGTGTGGTGTGTCTCTGCGTGTGGCTGTAACGTTCTCTCCCGCTCCCAACGTTTCACAGCCTCCGTCAAGGTCAGACACTCTCACATACTGTAACACACACACACACACACTCTCTCTCTCTCACCCACACTTCATGTCATGACGGCATGCGCAGACTAGGGCAGCCGTGAGCCAGCGGGCTGAACGGCCAACGCTTTTTATAGGTGCAGAAGGCGCAGCGGGATGGCGCTAGCCAACCACCAGTGTACTGTAGAGTATTCTAGTGCCCCGCCGCCGAGTGGACCTGCTCAAACCGCGAGGGGCCGAGTGCGAGGGAGAGGTAGAGAAAGGATGGACGAGTCGAACGACCAGAGCAGCCGTGCGAGAGAGAGAGAGAAGAGTGCTGCTGGGAATTGTGGGATGCCATGAGCAGGGCTGCAGAAGACCTTGTCCTGTGTGTGGAACTCCCCTCTCTTTCTGTGTGTCTGTGTGTGAAGAACCGGGAGTGCGTGGTGACAGCTCGAGGAGGGAGCTGAGGGCCGAGACGGGGCGAGTGCTGCTGTGTGCTTGCTGATTCGCGGGCATGTCTGCCTGCCTGCTGTCTGGAATTTGCGGGGTGGTGTACTCTACACAGACAGCTGACTGGAGACGGTGTCAGTGCTTGTAGTGCTCCGGATGCCATTCTGCTGCGGATACTCTTTACAGATTCAATTTGGTATCCTGCTTGCTTTTCTCACCATACACTGACCCTGCTCCTCCGGTGTGCTGCGGGGCACCGCTGCTCACCCAGCTCCTCTCCCTCCCCTCCACCCTTCCTCACTGCCCAATGCTCCCCGTACACTCACACTCTCCCTCCCCATCCATCCATCTCCCATATCTCTCTTCCAAAAAGCCCCTGGCCATGCCAAAGCCTGTCCCGATCGCCGACACTTCCAGCCTAGCTGCGTGTCCCGCCTCTGCTTCTCCACGCCAGACAACACCGAAACCCTGTCCGAAAGCTGCAGCCTCCGATTGACCCCCTTCTACCACCCACCACCCCCACCACCACCGACAACCCCATAAAGTCCGCCTGCCTGGCCACCCAGTTCATCTTGATCCATCTTCTCTTCCTTCCCTCTCCTCCCGCTCCCATCCCCATTTTCATCACCTTCCATCTCCGAGATACCACCTGCTTCCTCCGCACCTGTTTGCTCCATCCGCAATACCCATTCGCCTTCTTTTGGACTCCTACAATCGTTTCGAACCTTTCCCCTCCCCCCCAACCACCGCCGTCCATCACCGCAAGCTCGACGTTCAACGCCCTTCGTCCAGCTTAAACAGCCCCACATCTCCCCAATTGAACTCACACTGGACCAAAGCTTCAGAATCTAGTAATCATGTGGTTCGTCTGCCGCTCCGTTGAGCTCCCACCCGTCAGACGCACGCTGACCACCCCTCGCCTGCAGCGGAATCTTCGGATACGTAAACTATCTCGTCGAGAAGGACAGGCGGCACATCCTCGATACTCTGGTTAACGGTGAGTTGCGCTGGCCCCGCCATCAGGGACGGATCGCGGCACCGCGACTTGGCCCGTCTAGATGCTGACTAGCGAGTGAACAGGTCTTGCACGGCTCGAGTATCGAGGTTACGACTCTGCCGGTATCGCCGTCGACGGAGACAAGGAGAATGAGGTCTTTACCTTCAAGGAGGTTGGCAAGGTTGCCAAACTCAAGGCTTTGATCGAGGAGGAGAAGCCAAACATGGACTGCACATTTGTCTCCCACGCCGGAATTGCTCACACCCGTTGGGCAACCCACGGCCAGCCCTCTCGGGTCAATTGCCATCCCCATCGGTACGTGGCTTGATACGGGGTTGTTCATGAAACAGCTCTAACAGACTCACAGGAGTGACCCCACCCACCGTTTCACCGTCGTGCACAACGGAATCATCACCAACTACAAGGAACTCAAGACCCTGCTTGAGAGCAAGGGTGAGGTCTTTGAGAGCGAGACTGACACCGAGTGTATTGCGAAACTCGCAAAGTACATCTATGACAATAACTCAGATATCGACATGACTACCTTGGCAAAGTCCATGATCTCCGAGCTTGAGGGAGCTTTTGGTTTGCTTTTGAAGTCTGTCCACTATCCCCACGAGGTCATTGCCGCCCGCAAGGGCTCGCCGCTTGTCGTTGGTGTCAAGACATCTCGCAAGATGAAGGTGGACTTTGTTGATGTCGAGTATTCGGATTCTGGCCCTCTGCCGGCGGAGCAGGCCGCCCACAATGTGGCTCTCAAGAATCTTAAGATCGGCACTAACAACAGCTTGGCCCCTCCCGACAAGAGCCTTCTCCATCGCTCGCAGTCGAGGGCTTTCCTTTCTGACGATGGCATGCCCGTGCCTTCCGAGTTCTTCTTGAGTTCCGACCCTTCTGCCATCATCGAGCACACCAAGAAGGTTCTCTATCTTGAGGACGATGATATCGCCCACATTCACGAGGGACAGCTCAACATTCACCGTGCTGGCAAGCGTGATGGCTCCTCCGCCGTCCGCACCATCCAGACTTTGGAGTTGGAACTTCAGGAAATCATGAAGGGCAAGTTCGACCACTTTATGCAGAAGGAGATTTTCGAGCAGCCAGAGTCTGTTGTCAACACGATGCGTGGTCGTTTGGATATCGCCAACAAGAAGGTTACTCTTGGTGGATTGCGCCAGTACATTAGCACCATCCGAAGGTGCCGCCGCATCATCTTTATCGCTTGCGGTACCTCCTACCACTCCTGCATGGCCGTTCGCGGCGCCTTTGAGGAGTTGACCGAAATCCCGATTGCTGTGGAGCTGGCCTCGGATTTTCTCGATCGCCGGGCACCAGTGTTCCGTGATGGTAGGTCCATGTCCTTAATTTTGGTTCAACAATTAACCGGTTTCAGATACATGCGTGTTCGTCTCGCAATCCGGAGAGACTGCCGACTCGCTCATGGCTCTCCGTTACTGCTTGGAGCGTGGTGCGCTTACCGTTGGTATCGTCAATGTTGTCGGTTCATCCATCTCGCTCCTTACCCACTGCGGTGTCCACATCAACGCCGGCCCCGAAATCGGTGTCGCTTCCACAAAGGCGTATACTTCGCAATATGTTGCCCTCATCATGTTTGCGTTGTCTCTTAGTGAGGACCGCGCATCGAAGCAGAAGAGACGTGAGGACATCATGGAGGGTCTCGGCCGCCTCTCTGATCAGTTCAGGCATATCTTGACCCAGGATCAGGCGATCAAGGAGATGTGCTACAAGTTCTTCCACAACCAAAAGTCGCTCCTTCTCCTTGGCCGTGGCCACCAGTTTGCCACTGCTCTCGAGGGTGCCCTCAAGATCAAGGAAATTTCTTACCTTCACTGCGAGGCCGTCATGTCTGGAGAACTCAAGCACGGTGTGCTCGCGCTTGTTGACGAGAACCTTCCCATCATCATGATCCTCACCCGTGATGAGATCTTCAAGAAGTCGTTGAACGCTTACCAGCAAGGTATGTGTATGCTGTCTGGCTAGTGTTCGTCTGCTGATAAGTCATAGTTGTTGCCCGCGGCGGTCGTCCTATTGTAATTTGCAACGAGAACGATGAGGCTTTCACACACGAGACTTGCGAGAAGATTGAGATCCCTCAGACGGTCGATGTGCTCCAGGGCCTGTTGAACGTTATTCCCCTGCAGCTCATTGCCTACTGGTTGGCGATTGCGGAGAACCTGAACGTCGACTTCCCTCGTATGTTGAACCATCTCGATTTCGAAACGCACATGCTAATGAGTCTTGCAGGCAATCTTGCTAAGTCGGTTACTGTCGAGTAAAGGGTCGGTATGGCATAATAATATTAAAAGAGGAGTATCATTTGGCGCCCTGGTGCGAATTGTTTTTTCTTACAGGCCACGGACTTTGGCTCAGTTGTATGGTGTCTGGTTTTGGATGGGATTTAGGGCGGAATCTTGGTGTGTTTGGACACATGGGAGCGATACTGTTGAATGATTAATGAATTTTAAGAGCATAATATTTGATAGTAATGAGACGGTGTTATGATTTCAGCGTTTATCGGAGTATCACCGAGTGGGGTTGTTTTCCGCACTGTGGGCTCAGGCACGCATCCGCTCATGACGTCACGCATCGCTCGCTGATCGTGATTCCCCGACCCAGAAGCAACACCATCACCAGCAGGCCGCGTACGAGACACCACACGTCTTTATGCAGTAGAGTGCTACCAAGGTTTGGTCTGGTGATATAAAAACCAGCCGTGACCTAGAAAATAAAATATCTCGCTCTCTTCGGCCGTGTACGCATCTCCCACCCCTCCACGACCTTCCATCATGTGTATGATCAAATCCATGCGTGATGAAGACCGCGACGACCTCGTGGGCGCCCGAGTCGTCAAAACCACCACCTCCCCCCCGCCCATCATCGAAACCCCCGTCGTAGCTCGACCAGCCCCCACAACATTCGTCGAAACCACCCCAGGCATGGCCGACCAATCTGTGATCGTCGCCCCTCCACCCTCCCACCACTATCCCCGCTCAATCCACTCCGTCTCCTCCCTCTCGTCTTCGGACCTCTCCTCCTCAGACTACTACGACCGTCATCACCTCCGCCGACGAGACCGCGACCGCCGCCGCCGAAAATCCCGCAGCAGAAGCCGAAAACCCACCGTTGAAATTGAGACGGAGACGACAACGTACGGGAGGTCGTCGTCGCGCGCGCGCGCGAGCTCGAGGTCGAGATCAAGACATAGTTATATTGGTGAGGAGGAACGGATTGCGGGGAGGTATGGCGGAGGAGCGGGAGGGGTGAGGTATGTTAGTCCTGGCCCTGGGCCTGGGGTGGGGAGGACAAGGAGTGTTGCGGGGGGGAGTCAGTATGCGGGGAGTTGTTACGGCGGGAGTCAGTATGGCGGGAGTCAATTTAGGAGGAGGAGCTCAGTGAGCTATGTGAACCCGGGTGTAGGCGGAGCGGGGCCGAGAGGGAGTGTGAGGAGTTTTAGGAGTATGGGAGGCGGGGGAGGGTCGGTGAGGACGGAGAACGTGACGGTGGTGGATAGGTATGATTGAGGTACTGGGGGAGATGGGGGAGAGTAATTGGATACCCTAATGCGATTGAGTGATTGTGTGAGGGGGCTTTAGAAAGTGATATAGCATGGAGGTGTGTAGAGCGGTGAAGCGGTGTAATATTGTTGTTGTTGGCCATTATAGATTTGAGGGAGTGCAGATGCCAATCGTTTTCCAAGAGCTTTAGAAGGAAGTTCTTACTTTAATGAACAGTAAAATCTATCTACAATGTATAGGCTCTCTACTGCGTCAATTTTAATGCACTTCTGTCATCTTGTATCTTGTACCAGAATTTAATAGTGGGGCCGGGCCAAAGGGGAGTGTGGGAGGGAGTGAAACGACAAATGAGGGTTCGATAAAGAAAGGAATGCTGTCAACTTGATAAAATTCGATATTCTGTATAGGTTTATCTTCTGCCTCACTCAATTCTCCGCTGCCTCTTCTGCTTTCAACTGGCCCAACTTTTCCTTGACCAGTGCTTCATACACGCGATATTGTCGGTTCATGAATGTCATACCAGCTCTGGCTTCCTTTTCCTCCTCCCTGAGCTGTTTCAAAGATTCCTCAACACGATCTACTGCAGGTCCATCTTTGTTGTCGATTTTCTCCGGATTCTTGGGAGGAACTTGCCACAGCACTTTGACCGGATGATCATAAAACGAAAAGTAAATCGCTGATACCATGGTGGAATCACAACCGATTAGTACCCCGAGAACGGCAGGGAAAATAAAGATTTCAGAGAATCAGTATAACACAACTCGCAGCCGTTCTTGGGGGGTTGATGGCACTGACCGGTATCCAAGGTACGTCAGCCATCGATTCTTTCCAACAAGCCCTCCTAGTTTGGCAAGACACTTGGTCATGATGTCAATTTGCCCTTTTGCTTCTTCTACAACATCCACGGGCTTGGGAGGCTCGTTCTTTGTCTCCTTCTCCTTCTTGGTGTCTGGCTTTTTGCCTTCCGTGGACCTTTTCTGTGGCCCAAGTTGCTCAGAAGAGATTTTTTGGGGACATTGTGGAAACTCCATTCGGGTGCTTTCTGTCACGGCTTTCGTTAGTTCAAAATAGTATTGATGGAGATTGTTCTCTCTCCGGGGCAACAAACATGACCACAGTACATGGTGTCGATGGTATAAGTATGAGTGTAGAGATATTCGTACGGTATGGTTGCATTATCCGTACAATTTCCCGTCTCGGAGTGCTGAGAAGTAGACGTGTCACTGAATAAGGCGATGAGGAATACGCCTAATACGAAAAAATATCTGAATAAATTGTATGTCAAAACCATATGCACATCCGCCACATCGTCCACAGGAACTATAATCCACTTAAAATAATTCCCTCAAAGACGTGTTGTGTTGGGCAGAAATCCATCCTTAAATTTCAGAACTCGAGTGCTGGGTAGTTGAGAAGGATAGAGATGGGGGCGGTAAACAGCAGGACTGAGAAGAGCAAGTGATAGGTGGAGAACAATCGTGTTGCCCTGATGTGCGAATATTCTAGCTATATACTGTTGGATCTCAAGAGAAAGAGTTAGCACCTTCCCGTGCTCATCCCCGGGCTCACTCCGACCCCTACCTGGGTATAACAAGACAATTTTCATTTCGTCTGGTGGTTCTGTTTTCGTCATGCCGTTGCTTTTTGGCTAGTCATGTTGCTGCTGAATTGGCATCCAACAATATGAGTTTGATGAATTTGAACCTCGGATGACTGTTGTTTGTTGTGTGATCCATCTCGTAAATAGTCAATGCGCGCATCCGTCTCCCATGCCCATCAATTCCCAGGCCAACCACCATGGGAAGCATTTCTCACCGCCTCTCGATCGCCTGGGTACTCTCCCCTCCCAATGTACTCTCCCGCACCTCTCCTAACATTTTTTCATCCAGCCACCCGCAGCCGCCAGCGAGCCCACTTCCACATTGGTCCTCACGACGCCCAAACGCCGCTTCATAGATCTCCGTGCATCACTACCCCTCACTTCAAAATCTCTATACTGGGGCATCGCGGGGACATCATCCTACGACCCTGCAACCCGCACGGGGACATGGACACACTGGATTGATTCACGGACTGACGAGCCGGCATCGGATTCCGGGGTGATGGAGACTCTGCAGAATGGGGATGTGTTGGAGACGGGGACTATGCTCGATTTCGACGATGGGAGAGTGAAGAGGTATGAGGAGGTCTGGAGAGATGAGATGGGATTGGGGACGAGGTGTGTCGCTGTTGAATGTGGTATGGCGGGGTGTAGAGGGATGGGGGTTATACTGGGAGATTGGTGCCAGGTTTTGGTGAAGAGAGATGGAGAGGTTTCAGCGGGGCGTTGGAAGCGGGGAGAGGATGGGGTTTGGAGGGAGGAGTTTAGAGTAGGTCGTGTTATAAACGACGAATTCCGCAGCATGCTCGAAGGGCAGGTGGAGGAGAAAAAGACACTGGGCGGATTGGAGTGGGTGGTGGTAGAGAGGCATAATGTTGGATGAGCGGGGGCGGGGGGACCCTCATGACCTCATCCACTGGATTATGCCTCTTCACCATTGCCATCACCTCTTGTCTTTTTTGTACTCTACTCTATTTGGCCATCATGTCTGATTCAACTTCACCCCCCTCTTACACAGCCTCCCAAGCTGCGTGCTCTGCCTGTGCTCAACTCATCGAGCTGAAGATACAGGAAGAGAAAAGAGCTATTCAAAGAGAATGCTGTGGGAGATGGGTCTGTGGCGATTGTCTGGAGGTAGACGACTCCTTCTTGAAAATAACCGGAGCTGACTGGGGCATAGCGGAATCCGCGATTCGCAACCTACTGTTTCTTCTGCCCATCATCGACAAGATTACTTCCGCCGTCGTATGAAACGGCCGTGGCTGTTGGTCAGAGTGTGCGAGGGAGCAAGGAAAACTTTTCCAGCGAGGGCAAAGAGGGACTGGAAGAAGCGGCCAAAGACGTCCTCCACTTTGTCCGGCCCAAGGACACCATAACCTCGCTCTCGCTCCTCTACCGCGTGCCCCCCGCAATCATACGTAGCTGCAATCGTCTGTTCTCTGACCATCTGCTGCTGGCAAGACAGGCCATCATCATCCCCGGAACTCACTATTGTGGGCCCTCACTTTCTGCGACACCGGTGGGAGGTGAAGCGGAGGAGACACGGAAGAGTAAGCTGAAGCGGTTCCAGATCCGGACAAAGTGCGTGAACTTTGAGATGGCGGAGTTTTATCTCGACGACGCGGGGTGGGACGAGCGAAAGGCGGAGGAAAAGTGGTGGTTGGACGAACGCTGGGTACAGAGTGCGCGGGGCAGAGGCCGTTAGGTTGGGCGGATTCAGGAGTGGCAATGGAATAGCAATTGTCGTGAAGAATGACATGTAGATAGCCAGTGGATGGCGTGTAGGTTGATGATGGTAAATGTCAAGAGGGGAAGCCGGCGGCCTCTGCAAGCTTCACGCAGCAACAGCTCCCCCCCAGGTCGTCCATCCATCTTCCACCTCTGCTCCTCCTCCTCCTCATCCGCCACCCCCACCGTCATCTCCCACTCCGCCGGCGACCGCGGCAAGCTTTACACAGCGAGCACAGAAACAGCCCGCTCCCAATGCCATGTCTATCAAGCTTCTCGTCAACGACTACCCCCAGCGCTCCATCGCCCTCGTCACCGACTCCACTGTCCTCATATTTCATCACTCCCCCGACACCCGGAAGGACAGCGATGCCGGAAGCTACTTTACCGATTTTGACATCTCAAGCTCCGATACCCCACAATGTTCCGCAGAGCTCACCGACGTCTCCAGCATCGATCTCCGGGAGTACAGACCGCTCTCAAGCAGGCCGTGTTATGGCTGTCTGGGCCTAATATCACTAGGCCCAGATGTCTTTGTCTGTGCAATTGCCTCAATTCTACAGGTCGCTACAGTGCGGCCAAACGAAACAGCTTCGCGTATCATGGGCGTTGAATTCTGTGCGCGGAATTGTGTCAAAACGCGCTTGAAAGCCAGCTAACGGCATTGTAGACTGCTTGAACAATCTTCGCTACGATCGCATGTTGCAAGCCGAGATAAATTCATATCCTGTCGAGTCCGATGGTTATGATCAGGGCCGGAGTCAGATGCCACTTGAGGAACATCCTTGTCTCGCGCTGAGAAAACTTCTTGGAGACGGGACCTTCTACTTTTCTGGGGAGTTTGATTTGACCAACCGGTTACAGGACAGGTCCGGCTTCATTACTCATTCTCAAACCCACACGCTGACCGGAATTGCCTCTAGATCTGTAGAGATGGAAAAGTTCGATGTCACGGCATTTGATCCGTCATTCATGTGGAATTCCTACATGATTAGTCCCCTGCTCAAGTTTCGGTCGCGACTGTCAAAAACTGAACGCAGAGTTCTGGACGATTCCCGCATCTTAACATGCGTAATTCGAGGATTTGTCGAATCCATGGCCATTCCGAGACCAACGGTACGAATGGAAAATACAGGTCGTGTGTCTGGTCTTCCCGTTTACTTGACGCTGATAAGCCGGCTGAGTTGTCGACGTGCCGGCACACGGTTCAACGCACGAGGTATCGACGATGATGGAAATGTCGCAAACTTCGTAGAGACTGAGACGATAATATGGAATCCTGGCGTCCAAGACGACGGCCACGCTTTCGGCTTTAGCTACACTCAAGTTCGAGGCAGTATTCCGAGTGAGTACACATGATGCTCTTCCAATTGCTCCACTAATGATATTTCAGTCTTTTGGGAACAACAGACTGGTCTTCTTCCTGGGCAGCAGAAAATTACTATAACCAGATCTCATGATGCCACACAACCAGCTTTTGACAAACACATGGATGGATTGGTATCCAAATATGGAGCAGCACATGTTGTGAATCTCTTGTCGGAGTCCAAGACTGGGGAACGTGAACTTTCCACCGCGTACCGTAGACACATAAGACGGTCGCCTCTTTTCTACGGCCATGAGTCTCAGAAACAGGAAATCACTGCTAATTTACTCAAATGCACAGAATATGATTTTCACGCAGAGACAAAGGGTCCGAATGGGTATGAGGAGGCGAAACGGATAAAAAGATACGTCAACGATTCTGCTGATGGTTTTGGCTACTTTTATATGGAAGATTCAGCGGACTTTACAAAGCAACCAACAGAAGCTCCCCAAATAATTCGCCAGCAAGAAGGCATATTTCGCACCAACTGCTTGGACTGTTTGGATCGCACCAACTTGATTCAAGGTATACTCAGCTATATGGCAATTGAATCATTCTTCCAGGATAGACAAGAATATGTGGGGTCTGAATTTTGGATGCGACATTCAACTCTGTGGGCGGACAATGGCGATGTAAGTATAATCCACATGTCAGGCTGTATACGCGCTTACTATGTGTCTAGGCACTTTCAAAAATCTATGCAGGAACTGGAGCTTTGAAATCAAGTTTCACGCGTACGGGGAAGATGAGCCTTGCTGGTGCGATTGCTGATGCAAGAAAGAGTGCAACGCGAATGTACATCAACAACTTTGTGGATAAAGATAGACAGAATACAATCGATGTTCTTCTGGTACGTGACGTAGACCAAATGTCTTGGATATGGCTAATGGAGGTGTTAGGGGCGACTGGTCAATCAGGATGTAGTGCGACTTTACGATCCGATTAATGATTACATCTCGTCAGAGCTGGTCCGACGGTGTGTACCATCTACACTTGGTGAGGTTGTGTGCTGATTGTATCCAGGGCCACCGAATACACGTCTGAAAAGAACATAAGCGTCTACGTCGGGACGTTCAATGTAAATGGAAAAACCGATGGTCTTCACGAAGATCTTTCACCCTGGCTGCGTCCAGACTTTATAGACAAAACGCGGAAACGACCCGAAGTCGTAGTTGTTGGTTTTCAAGAGATGGTAGAACTTAACCCACAGCAAATCATGTCAACAGATCCTGTGCGGAGGAAATTGTGGGAAGACGCAATCCTTCGCTCACTGAACTCTGAAGAGGGCAAAGATCAGTATGTGCTATTACGCAGTGGACAGCTCGTTGGCGCAGCATTATTGATCTTCGTGAAAGCATCAAAGATTCACTACATCAAGAACGTTGAGGGAAGCATCAAAAAGGTAAATACATACAACTCCCATACATCCGCACAAACTAATTACTGGTAGACAGGAATGTCTGGAGTAGCGGGTAACAAGGGTGCTGTCGCAATACGGTTTGAATACGCAAGCACTCGGTTCTGTTTTGTAACGGCACACTTGGCTGCCGGGTTTTCAAACTATGAAGAACGGAATCGTGATTATGCCACTATCGCCCAGGGTCTGAGGTTTCAAAGGGATCGACGGATTGCGGACCATGATGCCGTGATATGGTTGGGGGATTTTAACTACAGGATTGGATTGCCAGACGACAAGGTCCGCAAATTAATTGAAATTGGCGACCTGCAAACCCTCTACGATAATGATCAGGTATTCGCCTTGATCAATCAATCGTGGAATAAACTAACATTAACACCCATCAGCTACACCTTCAGATGGTGACTGGCTTGACCTTTGGCTTCCATACCGAGGCTAGAATTACATTCAATCCCACGTATAAATTCGATGTCGGCACCGATAATTATGATACCTCGTAAAAGCTCTTATCCCTTTAATGGCCGTCCTCTAACGGTCGCTGCAGTGAAAAGTCGAGAATTCCCGCCTGGTGTGACCGCGTACTCTACAAGGGCAACATCCTGGAGCAACTATCATACGGGTCCGCAGAGCTACGATTCTCCGACCACCGGCCAGTATTTGGCACCTTCCGTTGCAGGGTTTCCTTGGTGGATGAGCTGGCAAAGGATGAACTCAGCTGTCAAATTTATCGTGAGCGGAAGAATCAGCTTCGTTATGGCCTCTTCCCCAGTGATGAAGAGGAAGATGAGGACGATTTGCTGGATTTTGAGCCTCTAAGACCTGGCCGTAAGTGCTGACATGTTCTTGAAAACCAGGGTGTGCTAAATGAAATACAGTACCGCCTCCCAGCTCCGATAAGTCGAAGTGGTGGCTCGACGGAGGTATATATACACCTGAATCTTGACTCCTCGTGGACTTGCGCTGATAATTAAAAGGCCTTCCCGCGAAATCCTGTGTCGCCGCCCCCAATCGGAGCATTCCCAATCCCGCGCGTCCCCCCAATCCATTCATCGAAAGTCCCGTCCCTGATTGGGTTCTTGTCAACTCCACCCCGCCACGCTTAGACACCGTCATTAAACCAGTCTCCCGCAGTTTCACCGGCCTAGCCTCCCTACAAATCACCGGTAACCTCAATGGTCAACCAGCGCGAAGACTCCCACCACCATACGACCCTGGTAATCTCCCAGCCATAGGAATCTCCCGTTCCAGCACAATGGGACCATTGGCCCCAATGACTATCGCGCGGAGGCCACTGCCTCCACCAGCCTTGCAAACAGAACCAACACCGATTTCATCAAAACCTGCTATGTCCAGTGGGGATCCGATATCGAAGAAATCACCCCCACGAGTGCCGAGGAAACCTGTTGCGCTGATTCAGAACTCGGGAACGGATGGCACAGAGACACCGCCTCCGCCGCTGCCGAGGAGGATGGGGATGACGGATGGCGATGCGCCCCCAGTGCTGCCATCGGGGAGTACTGATTTGATGGATAGTGGAGATGCGGCCCCGTTGAGGGAGTGGAAATCTTTGGCTTAGCTTATATAGTTTTCAATCTACTTATAACACCGATTGGGTGGTATGACTAAATTAGAGAGATGGATATCAGTATATGATAGACGGTGTTGTGCTTTTGGGGTAATATTGTATGTTGAATTCTGCGCAACATCTCGCCCATTAGCCAACCGCTTTTCCACAACGTCAAACGACCCGTTCATGAGTACCGGGACCATAGGAGGAGTACCACTTTGTTGTTGTCAACTCTCGTTTATGGTCCTTCATCCCTTGTGGATACGTAGACACCTGAACTACAGGAGTATGATACAGAATAAGGAAATGAAGGACTTCCCGTAGGATAAAATCGCCGATCTGCGGTATTTAGGAGGTGAATTTTACGCTAACGATATGATCACAGTTTTGTGTGAACAGAAAGGTGCAAACCCACATGCCGGCCATATTTCACACATTCTGAATGTTTTGAGTCCAGCAATGTGAACCTCTAATCCTACCTGTAACAGGCAGGGCTTCAGGGAAACGGCACAGTCTGGAGACAGGTAACCGAGGGGGACCGACAGCTCTTCAAGCTTCGGCCAACGAAGGCAGGACAAGGACAAGAGGCAAGAGGCAAAGAGTTCTGAAGGGCAAGGCCCACAAGACAAGGTAGTATTCCGGGTAGATAACAAGAGATAATAGGAGGTCAGGATAAAGAAGAAAGAGAGAAAGGAAACCACAACAAAGGAAAACTACAGGCCCTTATATAGACGTCCCAACCCTAATATGACTCATCTTGCACAGCTGCGATTACAACAATCCATAAAGAAAACACCAGAACCTTCCCCCATAACCTCTGCCACCATGTAACCCCTTCTCCTCAAAAACAACACAATTTGCCGCCAATACTCCACAGCCTTAACACAGCCACAACACCTCACACAACACCGAAGCCTACTCCCAAATCCATGATGTGACACCGGATAGTCTGTTGGTCCGGATGTGTCGTCTGAGTAACCACACTATATCACCAACCTGGAAGGCAGGTGGTGTATGACGGGGGTGATCTGCATATTCAGCCTGTTCATCTTGCGCATACTTCATTTCAGCACGTAGATGTTTCTTAAGTTTCTGCAGTCGATCAGAGAACTCTAATAGTTTCTCATTGGACGGGAGAGTAACGTCCTGCCGTGCGAGTATCTGTCAGCAAGAGGCTTGTCCATAGTTGACAAAGAACAGGGTAACACCAGTTATTGACGAGACGGTGTTATTGTAAGAGAATTTGGCAAGGGTTTGTCATGAACTCTAACCTTGGGCTCACTCAAGAGCCTCCCGTTCCAGTCCTCTTCCAACAGCCTGCACCTTACAGCATTCTCTGGGGAAGAGTTACCATCTTCATTGAGTTCGGACATCAGGTGTATGAGTATAGTTATCTTACTTGTATTCCCGAACCATGATCTTTGTGACGGCGTGGATATTCTTGTTCCCTTTGTCTTCCCTTAGTTGTTGTGGTGGGGTCATCTCATTG